>JANAKD010000802.1:0-12819 GCA_027627215.1 Lecanicillium saksenae | reverse complement strand
CGAACCCGACCTTCTTCAAATACGCTGCAACGTCCGCGCGGCTTTGGTCCCTGCACGATGCAAGCTCTATAGCCCCCCCCGCTACTGCATTCTTCAGTGTGCTTTCCCATTTTATGAATAACGAATTTAGGTTGTTAGCAATACCGAGACTGGAGCAATGGCGGCGCATCATGCAGACGATATTAGTGCCGACCCTAGGCAAGGGGTGACAGACGAGAAGAAAGTCAACCAGCACGACGATGATATCATCGCCCCCGTCCAATCTGCCAGTGTATTCGAAGACATGACAGTTCAGCTGGAAACTGAGTCCTCGCATGTGGGAGAATATGGAACCAAGAGAGATCTTGTAAGTCTCTCGCGTTGACCTCTCCATTCGGTCTGCTGTTAACACTGCCCCCGAGAAACCCCGCCACGTTTCCATGATTGCCATTGCCGGTACCATCGGCACGGGTCTCTTTCTAGGTTCCGGTGCCTCGCTCGTCAGAGCAGGCCCTGTCGGCTTCTTCCTTGGCTACACCATTATCGGCTGTCTCGTCGGCATGATGATGTACTGCCTTGGCGAAATGCAAGTTCCCCATTCACAATCCCATCTTTTTTTTCTGTATCCCTTCCTCCTAACTATGTTTCAGGACCGTTTACGCCCCCAACATTGGCGGCTTCATCGAGATGGGCAACAAGTACATCTCCCCCGAGGCCGGCTTCACCATGGGCATCAACTACATCCTCCAGACCGGTCTCGCCATCCCGACCGAGATCGCCGCCGCCTCGGTCATGATCAGCTACTGGGACCACGACGAGTCGCACCTACCCGCCTACATGGCCGCCTTCCTCGTGCTCACCATCCTCATCAACCTCGTCGGCGTCAAGTACTTTGGCGAGGTCGAGTTCGTCTTCGCCTGCGTCAAGGTCGCCATGCTCGTCGGGCTCATCATCTTTGGCCTCGTGGCCAACCTCGGCGGCATCGACGGCGTCTACACCGGCGGCCGGTACTGGCGCACGGAGCCCTTCAACGACACGTACAAGATGCTGCATCCGGTCTCGCTGGCGCGCTTCCTGGGCTTCTGGAAGGTGCTGACCCAGGCGGCTTTTGCGTTTGGCGGTATCGAGGGCGTGAGCGTCTTGGCTGGAGAGGCGTATAATCCGAGAAAGACGATGAAGTCTGCCGTCAAGACAGTCTTTTACAGAATTGGTTCGTCACTAAATCCACAATTCCACGGTGATTGCTAACAGTATTCAGTTGGTTTGTATGTATTGACAGTGCTGATGATCTCTCTCAACGTCAGCCAGCATTCACCCAAGCTCTTGGCTGCCGTTTCCAAAGGTGGCTCAACTGCTGCTTCATCTCCTTTTGTCGTCATCTGTCAGCAAACAGGTGTAAATGTGCTACCCAGCGTCATCAACGCAGTTGTAAGCTCGGCATCGTCATCTCACAACTACCTCCTGCTCACATTATTCTAGGTCATGACGTCTGCATTGTCATCTTGCAACGAAAACACATTTGCAGTCTCGCGAACTCTGCTTGCCCTGGCGAGACAAGGTACGTTGGTCATGTTTAACCCTCCTCGCTCGCTCTCAACCTTGCTAAACCCCATGCAGACTCTATGCCAAAGGTGTTCCTCAATACCAGCCGCCTCGGAACTCCATACTGGGGCGTCTTTGTGTCCTTTTGCTTCGGTCTACTCTGCTTCCTCTCCGTATCAAGCGGCTCTGGTCAAGTCTTTCTATGGCTCTCCAACCTCTCAGGTACAGCTCCTCTCTCTCATAAACTTGCAGGAGCACCGACTAACTCAGCCCAGCCCTCAGCAGTCTCATCGCCTGGATCAGCATTTGCCTTTGTTACGTCCGGTTTCACAAATCCCTCGCCCTACAGGGCATAAGCCGCGACGACTTGGACCTCAAGTCGTGGTTCCAGCCGTACATGGCCTGGACGTGCATCTTCATGTTCACGGTGGTTCTCTTCTTCAACGGCTTTGAGGCATTTATCCATAAATTCTCCGTCTCGGACTTCTTTGCCAGTTACGTAACACTGCCCGTGGTTTTGCTAGCGTTTTTTGGATTCCGCATGTATAGTTGGCGCGCTGGTCGCCCCGTCGGCTTCACAAATCTCAAAGCCGTCAATCTTAGCAACGGACCTGCGCGGGCTCTGCGTGGCACCAAGTATGATCTTGGTAGTTAGAGAAATAGGTGTATATATTACTTGGCTCGCCAAAATGAGATTTAATAGCAAAATGAAAAATCCAATACAGAGTATGCAGCTGCCCAGTCTTGGCCTCGTGACGTGGCGTCATTAATGTGCAGTGAGCGACGCCCGACGTTGCAGCGGCTTAGTTCGTTCGCCTGCCCCGAGCATTACTTTCGTAGGTTGTCGAGTCTCGCTTCCAAGTCGTTATCAACCGGGTCGATATCGCCGCCGCCTCCGCCAACGGCCTGAGCGATCCTACCCTCCGGCTGAGCAGGGTTTCCGATGGTCGTGGGCGTCTCTCCGAGCTAAATAGAGCGTTAGTATCGCTGCCTATGCTTACTTTCCACTCACGTACCGCTTGGTTGAAGTCAATGCCAATATCTTCCAAGACTTGCTCAACAATTTCGTCACCCTCTTCTTCCACACCAACATCCATGGCATCGTCCACGGCATCGTCCATCATCTCTTGCCTCTGCTCCATTATATCGTTCTCGCGCTCGAATTCCATCGCGATTCGTTGTAGCTGCGGCAGATTCATGGACTTGTTCATGCTTCCGAGGGCCATTGTGGCGCCCTTCATGGCCTGCATCATCTGCTCGTTCGTTCGGTACGTCTAAGGTGGGGGAGTGTTAGCAAACAGGGCCAGCCCTGCACGCTGCACTTTGTGCGTACCTGGAGGCGCAGCGAAATCTGTTGCAGCTGGCTACGCATGCCGTAGAACTTTTCGATATATCTCCTCGTGCGGACAAGGTCCTTGGCCTGGATCTTGCAGGCGCCCATCTGGCCATTCTTGGCGCTCGTCTTGATCTGCTGAATGAGCGTCTTTTCTTGCTTCTCTAGCTTGACACGGGTTTGGTCGAGCTCGCGGATTGCCTTGTCGAGCATGCGCTGGTTCTTGCGCAGACGCTCAGCAGGCGTCATGCGCTTGCCAAACACCCATTCCAGCATCTTGGGCGGTTAGTACGGTGGTGATGCGATACACTGGTGCGTGCGCTCACATTCATCTTGTCGCTTGCTGCAGACGTAGGTCTTGCTGGGAAATATCGTGCACGGTACGCGATTCGTCGAGAATTTGCACCCTGGGGCGTCAATGTCGAGGCGGAGAGTCTTGAGTCGTGGTGTGGTGATGTAGCAGGATGGTGGGATATACAATCTGTCTGCCTGCGCAACTACGTAACCACATGCTTGCTCGGCGCCGGTCACGGTTGCTTGGCAGCGACTTTGGCTGGTCCCACATGTAGCCGCGCCGCTATTTTGGCAGGTCGAGTACTTGGGGCCTCTGTAACAGCACTAGCCCACCACTGTCAAACCACTAAATCCTCCCGCTGGGGGTCTCGCTGGCCCTGCAGCACCCAAACTCCCGCTACCGCGCTAGCACTTATTAGCGGTATTGACAGTCGCTATTAACCTACCCCCGAACATTCGCCGCGGCGCCAGCCAATCACCAGTCCACGCTCCTGGACTCTGCATATTCGCCTCCCAAAAAACATCACGCCACTGCCGGGGAGAGTCGCCTGGGTTCAACACTTCATCGTCGCGACATCTCGAACAACTTCCCGTCGAACCCTCCCAGCGAAATGGTACCGACCCGGCTCGCATTGCTATGAGCCAGGAGTATGCCAACGGTAAGGGCAAGGCCCCTGCGCCGCAGGACGCCGAGCCCGACGCGAACAACACCGCCCGTCAATCGAATGAGACCAAATTCATGACGGTCGGCAACGGCGCCGCCTCGGAGCACGCGGCTCGCCTTCAGCACTTGATAGATGTCGATTCTGGATATGGCGGAAGTATCGCCGGGGATGAACACAGCACGATGACGGGCGCAAACTGGGATGCGCCAATGCATCATGAGCGACAGTCTGGAGTCGTTCATCAGATCTGGTACAACCGCCAGCGCGGCGCCCTCGGTCGCTCGATAAACAAGGTCTTGGAGCTGTTGAACACTCTTCAAGATATGAATACCTCGTGGCCTGCGCACTACCCCTCAGTGCAGCGATCCGACCTCGAAGCGAACGCCACCCGACCCGGCCTACAGCGTGTGAGCNACCATGGCTGCCGATGCCACCGGCTCAAGCTCCACGATGGATGCGCAGCCACCGACCCTTCGACGAGCCATGACATCGCTCGAAAACAGCGCCGCCGAATCCAGCAACGCCGCCGAGCGCAGAGGCACTCCCGAGCCCCGCCTCGTCTCACCACAAATCGCACAAGAATTCTCAATTCTCAAACTTGACCTTAAGCTTGGGTCACTGCACCAAACTGAATTGGTACACTCGCTAGAGAAGAGCTCCATCGCCGCGCTTCTCGATGGCAAAATCAGCTCCAGCATCAAACACCTCATTTCCCTCCGAGAACGTATCGAAGACACCACAAGCAAAGTACTCATCACCGGAGATTTGAACGCGGGCAAGTCGACCTTCTGCAATGCTCTGCTCCGCCGAAAGCTTCTGCCAGAAGATCAGCAGCCTTGCACTGCCATATTCTGTGAAGTCCTCGACGCAAGGGAGAATGCCGGTCTGGAAGAAGTTCACGCCGTTCACAAGGACGCCATCTACAATCGCAACGACGAGAGCACATATGACGTATTCACCCTCATGGACCTCGAGAAGATTGTGGTGGATAACGAAACATATACGCAATGCAAGATCTTTGTCAAGGACAGCAGAACCATTGACGAGTCATTACTCAACAATGGCGTCGTCGACATTGCTCTCATCGATGCTCCTGGTCTCAACTCTGACAACACCAAGACCACCGCCATTTTCAGCAGACAAGAAGAGATTGACGTGGTTGTCTTTGTTGTCTCTGCCGCCAACCACTTCACACAATCTGCCAAAGATTTCATCACAACTGCTGCTGCCGAAAAGGCCTACATTTTCATGGTCGTCAACGGCTACGACAACATTAGAGATAAGGAGCGCTGCCAAAAGATGATTCTGGACCAAGTTGGCAAGCTGAGCCCGCGCACGCGCAAGGAAGCCGATGAGCTAGTTCACTTCGTGTCCAGCAACGCTATCCCTGTTGGCCCATCGCCTTCCGGAAGCCCAGGTGGCGACGGTGGAGGTGACCCCGATGATGGCGACAAGGGCAAGGGCAAGGATGTGGATAAGATCAGGGACTTTGAAGCTTTAGAGCAGTCGCTGCGCAGATTTGTTCTGGAGAAGCGGGCGAGATCGAAGCTTGCACCTGCCAAGACATACCTGCTCAACATCCTGAACGATGTCAACACCCTTGCCACTGTCAACCAAGCGGTTGCCCACTCCGAGATTGATCGTGTTGCCCGGGAACTTAGAGAACTGGAGCCGCAGTTGGAGTCCAGTAAGAAGGCGAGGACGGAGGTCGATGACCAGGTCACTACAAGCATCGAAATCACATGCAAGGAAGTCTATGACGAGACTCGTGCTCAACTCAACACAGCCATCACCGAGTCTGGTAAGACCAAGTATGACATTCCCTACCCTGGTCTGTTCGGCGCCTTTTCGTACGCCGACGATTTGAAGGAAGCCATGCTGTCGCAAATCTCCGAAGCCGTCGACATCTGTGAAGACCGTGCCAGACAAAGGACACTACGCGGGGTCAACACCATCAAGCAGCTGGGCTTGCTACACATTGGTGACGAGTTCCAAAACCTGCACTTCAAGCCTGACGTCATGTTCCGGCGCAAGCGTGATGCTCTTGCACGTAATGTGCACATCCCGACCGAACTGTGGGACTTTGTCGACTGGTCTACCATCATGCAGAAGCAAGAGAAGCTTGCCGGTACCAGCATGGCGCTCACAGTTGCTGGTGCTGTCGTGCCACGCATGATCGGCATGGGCAACTGGATGGACCAGGCCCTGACCGCGGGCAAGGTTCTGAGCAACGACAACCTACGTCAGCTTATCCTTCCTGGTATCGCTATCGCTGCCATCGCCGCATCTGCCTATGTCTTGCAGCAGATTCCTAACTCCCTCCCTCCTCGCCTTGCCACCAAGATCACCCAACAACTGGCCGACATGGACTACGTCCACGGCAACTCTGCCCGTATTGCCTCCTCCGTCCGCAAGGTTTTGCGCTTCCCGGCCGACAACTTGCGCGTACGCCTCGAGCAAAGCGTCAAGGAGCTCGGCAACCGCCGCGACGAGACGGTTAAGACGCGCGCGGAGAGCGAGCGTGCGGCCAATTTCTTTGGCGATCTTGCGCTCAAGAGCGAGATGGAACGCAGCAAGGTCAACGACGTCGACCTCGAGACCCCGCCTCAAAGCATGCACTAGAGCAAAAAGGTGTCTTGACACACCCACTGCGGCTAATATTCACCCGCAGAACGGGGCCACGAAGAGTATGAACGCTGGGCCAAGGACGGGTGGTGGACCATGAAGGGGCGTTACTACACAGGTTGGAGTCGGCGTTTGTTTGGGTTTTCTTCTACCGTGCGATAGCACTGCGGTTTGTTTTGACAACTGCATTGTGGATATGTAAACTTGAGAGATCTCACCTTTTCCTTTTTTTCCTTCCTTGTGTCTTCTTTCGCAAAATATTTGTGGCCCATGGTGGCTGGTTAGAATGGCATTACCAACTTAGAATTGAGCAGCCGCATTCCACGAAGGAACCAATTCCGCTCAAGCATTTTTTACTGCGGTATTCGATAGCATAGCAGTTTACGTCTTTGAAAGAGCGCTTATATATAAAAATACCTATAATATACTGTGATGATAAAGTTTGTTTTGCTTATTCGAGACGTGGTTAAGATGTCCACATGACGGATCGAAGCCAGTCCTTGTCTTCGTCGCTGCCAAAGGTCGAGTCAATCGCCTGGCGAGCCAACGAGCAAATATCTTGCCGGTCAAGGTTAAAGTGCTGCGCAGCAATTTCGTACTCCTTTGACAGCGGACTCCCAAAGACGCCCACATCGTCAGTCTGTGTAAGTCGTCAGTGCCTCAGTCGTAGATCATTGCCTCGGCCAATATACATACCGCGATCGAAATCTTGGGTCCATCCACAGTCCTCCAGTACCCAAAATGGTGACCCGGAAAGCCGCCCTTGACCATTTCCGCCTGAACGTTACAGCTCAGGCAGAGCTCCAGGCACAACCCTCTCTTCGCAATCTCCCTCTTCGCCTCGTCGTCCTCCCAGATGACGTGGCCCAGACGGCCGGGCTGCCATGCCAGCAAGATGTCCAGCTCCGCGCGGGAGCCGCTCGCCTGCGCCTCGGCAAAGTGCACCGTGATGCCGAGCCCCGCGGCGCGCGCCTTCTCAAACGCGGGCGTGAAGACGGCCACCTCGCCGCCGGGCTTGGCCGTGGCAACGGTGCCATGTCTGCGGACGCTCTTGAGATGGGTCTCAACGGCCGCGGATCACGAACCAAGGGCCGCCTCGGCTCCCCTCCACGCTCTCCCTCCCAGTCGCCCTCGCGCTCGTCGCGAAAGTCGGGAGGTATGGGTGGATTCCTCTATGGTGCCAGCAACCTCTGCAGCCTGTTGATCAGCCCAATCTGGGTGCAGACTTTTGTTATGACCTTCCTCGGCGAGTGGGGTGACCGCAGCCAGATCGCCACGATTGCCATGGCTGCTGGCCAGGACTACTGGTGGGTGACTCTGGGCGCCGCCGTCGGCCATGCCATCTGCACTGGTGTCGCCGTCATTGGAGGCCGTGCCATTGCCGGACGTGTGAGCATGAAGGTCGTCACCATCGGCGGCGCTGTCGCTTTCCTGGCGTTTGGTCTCATCTACTTTGTCGAGTCATTCTACGCATAAACTCGCACCACCAGCACTGTTACGGATATTCACGGATGAACGGCCTCCTGTCTTTTGACTAATACAACACCGCTCTATTCGTCTCTCGATTGTCTTCAAATCGCACTCATTTTCTTCGACCCGGTATCAAGTACACATTTTTAAAGCACAACAACCATTCCTTATATTCTTTTTTTATTTTTCACACTCGATTCTCCTGGATGGAGAATTTTATAACGCCCAAATTTTGTAATCACCCGTTGTATGATACCGGATTTAGCAGGGATTTTGCGCGCGACACAGCAGACCATCCATATGGAGGCTGCACGATAGAATCTGTGGTGGGACAGGCAGGAAATCGACACACGCCGGGCGAGGCAACTGTCGACGCACACAGACAAAAAAAGACTGGTTTTCCTTGGGAGCTTCATCAGTTTTTTGGAACTTGGGAGGATAGTGTATAGCATGAAAAGCGGAGTTTTTTTTTTTTTCTATTTTTAATGTTTTGCAAAAAGAAGGCTTGCTCACTCCTTTTCTTTCCTTGTTTTTCTTTTCCCTTTCAAGTATTGTATTTTATCTTTGGTCTTTCTTATTCTCTGTTTTTGGAGAGTGGCGAGATGATGGGACGTTTTCCTAGGTTGGAACTCGGTGAAATAGATACGACCGGCGCTACTTAATCAACTGACTTTGATATTGCATCTCGCACGCACTGGCTTTTCCTCGCATGATAACACCTACACGCTTCTCATATGGTTTTCAATTTTTGTGTCATTCTTTCAGCTAGAAGTTATCCAAAGTAACTGGCTGCCAATCTAGAACCGCCTAGTTGCAGTAGTTGGTGTCGCAGGACCAGGAGCCCGTCTGGTGCTGGCTGATACCAGCGAGCAGGGCAATGGTGGTGAGGAAACGCAGCTGCATGTTGCACGAAAGAAATTTACATAAAATGGACGTTGTGGAATTCGAATTTGGGTTTGAAAGTCTCGAAACATCGGTGCTTTAAATTTTTTTCTTCTTCTTCTTCTTCTTCTTCTTCTTCTTCTTCTTCTTCTTCNTTTTGTTGATGTAACGGCGAGATACGTTTACTCCATGCACTTCCCAAAAGGGCCAACCAGCGCGAGAATGGCGGCGCTTGCGGTAACAGATTTCGCCGACTTGAGCGAAGGATTGCCAAGGTGTTCGGTCCGCTTGTGGTTAAAATAGGAAATTCAACCCGAAACGTGGTAAGCTGCAGGTTTTTGTTGAGCATCTTTAAGGACTGCATCTTTGCTAATGGCCAGGGATGATCAAGTGTTTCTAGCTCGATACCCATTGCAAAAGGCATGGGTGATTTGTTCCGCAGCAATCATGCTTAAAAGCCGCTGATTGCAAACGCGAGCCACTTTGGAGAATTGCAAGCTAATCATGTGGTGTGGTGGCACGGCAGAGATAAGCTGCGGGCGTCAAGAACCTTCGAAGCAACCTGTTGTCGCTGGTGATGTTTCGCGGCTGCGCATTGCCACGTAAAATTGCGGAAACCTTTCATCCGCCTGTATCATTACCACCGTTTCTTTCCAGAGGTCTCTAAGATGGGCCATGAGCATGGCCACCCAAGGTTCCAGAACTTTAGGCAGCCGAGCGATCGAGGGCGAGCCGCATTGCAGGCCGCAGCTGATCAGGGTCGAGGGAAACGCCACAGGACAAAAGACCATGGGCGTAAATTAGGCTCAGGAGATTAACAGGAGACTCGTTGTCTCGTTGGTTGATCATCGGCGCATGTGTACGGGGCTGAGGCGCCTGTTGTGTTTCCCCAGCCGCATCGGGCATGCCGTCAAAAACCGGAGAGTTCCGTGAAACGGCGTGCTGCAAGCCACAACTCTGGCTTTGTCTTGTTCTCTAACGTAGTGTAATCATTCTCGTAAGGTCAATTCCACATGTGCTATTATTAGTGCGTCAAGTTGACAGCTGACTGGCAAACCCTGATCCCGCTGGTCGTTGTATCACCTTCACGTGTCCGAGATGGGAGGACGAGGTGGACGAGGGATCAGTACAATGCAACGCACAAGCCAACCAAGATGGCTGGGGTCGCGAGGGATTCACGATTTCAACCAAAACAAAAAAAAAAGAAACAAACCAACCAGGCGTTATGATTGTTGCCCCGGGCGCCTATTTCTAGGCTTTGGTCGACGCGAGATATGCGAGGAGCAGGGGGCCGGGCTGGGCTCCGCAGGTACAATGAAATAATAGGGCCGATGGTGACAGGCAGGGTATCCTATATCAGATGAGCCGTTCGTAAACCTTTTGCGGGCGTTTTGCAAAAAAAGAAGCAGGTTATACATGTCACATCTCCACACTGTAATCAGTAGCGTGGGCAAGGGAAATAAACCACACACACACAGACACACACACAGTGACATTCGGACGCCCGCCTTGCGAGGCCCGTCCCCCGTCTTAGTGCTGCTGATCGATGAGCGACAGCCGAGAGACAAGACCAGCAAGCAAAGCCCACATTGACGCTCGGTCCAGGCACGGGAAGCGAATTTCACAGACACTCTTTTTTTTTAAATTACTGGCAGAGAAGAAGACGTCTCGATTCTGTAGCCTCGCGTAATTCTCGAATCAGAAAGCGTCGGTGCTTTGAGTCACTTCATACCCCAGGTCTCAGCAAGGACGTGCTGCCAAAAAATTCGCCTTTGGAACACTCGAGAATGTCTCGAAGCACTATTGCTGGAAAAAGATGCCGCAGTCTCCAGCAGAGAAAAAACGATGCCCCCAGTTAGGTAGAAACCTGCCAGCCTTCTTCGAATTAGCTTCGATAATGACCCGATTCACGAATTACCTCTTTCTAACAAGGGGGGTGCTTTCATATTCCTCCTTGACCTGTGCGTAGTCACTGTTTTTGTTCGGCAGGCAAATAGAAGCATGGGGGTCAAACCAGCCTTTTCCCTGCTCACTTCCCCCTCCATCTTCGTATCGGAGGCGCTGTCAGTTGGCCCTTTGATGGCCAGCGCATCACCCACACGGCATATTCCGTTGGTGTGTGTGTGTGTGTGTGTGTGTGAGGAGCTGGCTGCTTGGTTCTACGAAAGGGACCACTTTGGCGGACTCGACTCCATTCTCTCTGGAAAACGTAGACTTGTGGCGGCGGCGATGCCTTCACGTTGTTTCTCGGTTGCCTGCAGGTGGCCCTCCATCGTGTACGTGACGCGGCCTTAGTATGGTGGTACGCAAAGAACCATTGTTTTTTTTTTCGGCCGAGAACACAACCCCAAAAAAAAGAGACAGGTACTCTGTTTCTTTTTTTTTCGGTTCTTTTGCAATCCTGGTGCTGTGATACGCCCGGATTCTGTCGGTGGGTGGTGGGCGGCCTGGCCTGCGCTCCCGACCCAAGGCAGAGGAAAACGTTAGTTGTCATGTTGCTCGGTACATTTTGTGCTACCACAATGGAAAACCTGGCGGACTTTGTTTCTTTTTGGCTTCATGTTCCAAATTTCTGGACAAGGGTCGCCGATTTCTAGTATATAACCACCACCATCTCTTGTCTACTGGTGCATCCGGACAACACCTCGCCCTTGCTTCTTTTCCATGCGGTCCATCCTCTCCTTCATTCTTACTTCTCTTGCAAATCCAATCCTCACTCTCCTCAGACGTATTCTTGTCGTCTTAGACATGCCTCTCTATTGTTGTCCTGGTTGCAAGCAGCCAATCTCGGAGTCGCAGCCTCTGGACCACTGCCTCGAGTGCGAGGCCATGTACGTGATGACATCCGCCCGAGTGCGCTGCTTCAGCGCGTGTACTTACAAAAACCAGGAATCAACGCCAGCGCGCACGCCGCCGAAACCGCTCTGCCTCCGTCTCAACAAGTACCGAGGTCGTCGAATGCACCATCATCACCATCATCCTGCGACGTCCCAGCCAGCAATACGGCGCCGGATCCACGACTACCCCACGATCGTCCGCCTCGCCACCACCCTACGATGATACCGACATGGCATTTCCCTGGGATGCAGAGATGCACGTCGATAGCGCCGGGCCACGGAATGAGACAAATGCGACGTCTCGGCGAGGGGCATCTGTCACGAGCGCCATCAATATTCGGACTGTGTGAGCTTTGGCTTGTATGGGATCTTTTACGGAATCTTTTTGCTGTGTATGGGTGTCATTGGGCTGTACTGGTGGCATTTTAGCTTGTTTTTTTATTTATTTTTATTTTTGTAGCTTTATTTCTAATCAGAATGTAACCAAATTTGCACAACAACATTTGCCGGTCAACTGTTAGGCAGCCATGGTCCCACGCCGTAAAACATCTCCTTTTGTAGACTTTACAATAATATATTTGAATCGGAATGGTTGATAATAATGATATCATACTCCTAGATCATGTCCAAGGGCGCTCTTCAAGGCATCAAGCACCACCGTCATGCTTCGCATCGTTCGTGGTACCAAAAGTCGCCCATGTCTTTTCTCACGTCGTACAAAGATTAATCATTTGCGATATAATTCCGCACCCTGAGACCCATTAAAAGGGGCAAATTCCGCTTTCGAGTTTCGTTTTAATAGCAAAGAAGTAAAATATGCATGCTACATCGGTTCGATTTCCATTATCCGCTTCTCCGCGGGTTGATCTGGGCCCCCGTCCCATCTCGCGGAAGAAGTGCACCGTGCTTCGGAGCCCTATCTGGCCGTGTCCCAATGCGATCTAAACGACGAGTTGTGCCTCTCTTATTTCCTTTGACGCAAAGCCTCCCACTCGTGCTCCGTCATGCCAAAGTCAATTTCGTCGTGCCAGCCCCTGTTGAAGTAAATGGTCTCCTTGCGGCGCCCCTCGACGCGGAACCCAAGCTTCTTGTACAGATGGATGCCTCTTTGGTTAAACGAGGCCGCGCTCAGCGACAGCGTGTGCAGCCCCGCGTGAGCAAAGGCCCAGTCCATCATCCAGTTGATCGCCTC
>JANAKD010000801.1:0-12837 GCA_027627215.1 Lecanicillium saksenae | reverse complement strand
ATGGCCTCTTACACAGGTGAAGCGCGCCGCGAGACAAGTCGGGGGTCGCATGGCCGGCTTTTTTTTCTTCCATTTCTCTTGCTGTATTGTTTTCTAATTTGCTCTCCTAATCTACGGTGGCCAAACGTCTGAAGAAAAATGGACTGTTTGGGGGGACCCGTATAATCGAACAAGGAAATAATTGGCGTTCCAATGTCGTTTTCTCATCGGACTTGGCTAAACGTTGTTTTTTTTTTGTCATCCCGTCCTCCCTCGTCCGTAGGCGCCTTACACCCAAAAAGCGGATTTCCTATTTTGGTGCAACCCCCGGCCACACATTAATTGTGTAGCTTATAACCCTGCTTTGCATACCCAATCGTTGGCTGACGAACTACTGCTAGGCCCTGCAGTGTTACTGCGGTGGTTCAGAGCCCGCTCGTTCAACGGCACTTATGCACCTCTCGTCTCAGGTTTGCAAGGTACAATCGCGGCTCTGAGATATTTCACACTTCAGAAATGTTTGAATGAGGCTGATGGAGGGAAGCCATTTGTCTTGGAAATACAGATTTCTTACATCTGGCCGATGCGCTGCTGTGCCGCGAAGCCGGGTTGGCCGTTCTCTGCCGGGCCAAGTGTAGGAGGCGCAGTCGCATAACGCAACGGCTTTCGGTTCTCGTCACTAAATCACCGAGATCGAAGCGACGCCGCAATGGCAATGCTGTCGTCTGCATTTGATTCCATTTCTAGTTGAATGATATGATATGATCTGTCATGATGCCCAGTCGCCAGCTACCCTGCCTGTAGCCGACACTTGCGTGGTCTGCTCATTGCCAAGATGTCGATTGCCATGTCGCTCTGAAACAGCTTCCAGCTAGATGGTAGACAGCCCAAAAACTGGTCCCCGTTTTTGTCGCCTGTACGCATAATATGGTCTCGTCTCTAAATATGCATCGTACGAGCTCGATTGGCAAGCGTATGCCCCCATTTACACGTCCGATTTGGAATGGTTTCGTCTGAACTAAGAATTGCTTGCGATTACGTGGCTTCAAAGCTAGTTTGGGCAGCAAGTGTAGCATGGCTGATGACAGTTGTTCCACGCCTTCTATAACCGCCGGTCGGCAAACGGGGCTGCTTAAACGTCAGCAGCTGTCAAGCCGTGACCTCTAGTTCGCTAAATAATATGGTATATTGTTCAATCCATATGTGGATAGATTCTATTAAATATGCTCAATTCTTATTACAATTCGAATTCGGCATCGCCGCTGTGATGGGCGCGGTGAGCGTTGTACTCCTCTGCGATCTTGTCTAGCAGCCCCGCCATCCTATAACCAGCCATGGCAACCTGCTTCTCCAGGATAGGTGCAGCATCCTCGTAATACTGACCGCCGAGCTCCTGGCCCTGAATAGCCTTGGGCCCTTGAGGAAGAACTGTCCGTTTTGTTAGCGCCACAATCGGAGGTGTTTCAAGAATGCTGTGCGACTTACCATGAGAGCAGACAATAGCGTTGGCTTCGCGCGACCAGGCTAGACCGGTGCTGTTGGTATCTGCCAGGTTGATTTCCTTCACCCACGACTCCCGCTCGCCCGCCCACTTGCCATGGCTAATCTCATCGGTGAGCTGCGTGGCCCAGCGCTTGGCGAGCGGGTAGGGCTTGCCGCGCAGGCCGCCCAGCCACTTCTCGACGATGGAGCTGTCCCAAACGTGATGCAGGTTGAGCTCGCGGCCGCCCCAAAGGACGTGGATGCCATTGCCACCCTTGGCGACGTCCTCATTGTGGAGGGGCTGATGGAGGTCGCCGACAAAGTGCACGACAAACTTGGCGGCCTGCGCGCGGCGCCATGCGGGCAGCGTGTGGTCGTACGCCTGCTCGGTGTAGTTGGTGAGCGACGAGATGACGCAGCCGCTCTCCTTGCAGTCGCGCTCCAGGTCCACGTTGCACGAGTGCGGGGGCTGATCGTGCGAGTCGATGAAGTGAAAGGTGCTGGTGAACTTGCCCCATTTCGTGTAGCGGATGGAGTCAGCCCAGCTAGCGATGGAGGCGAGATAGTCATCGTCGGTGCGCTTGAGGAGCTCCTTGAGATAAGCCTCCGTCGAGTTGGCGATGAAGTTGCTGGCGATGTAAGCCGTGGTGATGTGTCCGAGACCTGCGCGGACGAGTTAGACGGTCGCTGAGCGAGCGCGCTCTGGGCTTCAGAGCAGAGCAAAAGGCAACGTACTTCCCCACGCAGAAACCGCGGGCAGCGAAAGAAGGCCGTACGCTACGGCGGCGTTGAATCTCATGTTGACAGAAGGGGGTGTGTGAGTAAGGGGGACTATGTAGTGAGCTGGGGATCAATTCGCGGCGACTGGCCGCAGTGCTGTATTTATCGCCGTCTGTGTATCCAAAAACTAGATGTAAAGAGCGCGCTTGGCCGCGTAAATGGGCCAGGAACCGTGTTTTTGATGATTGGGGACGGGCCGAGTCTGCCTAAAGGAACGTCGAGGGCGTGATGCCTGGCACGAATCACGGCCCAAACCGGCGGCCCACGTGAAACCGAGTCGGGGTGCACGCGCGAGGTCAGATGGCAGGGAATGCCTTCGCGCCCACCAAAATAAAAGCTAATTCGACTGCTTTTAGTACCGATTCGGCGGCGGCAGGCTGCAATGGTGCGCTTTTGAGAAAAGACGGGCAAAAAGGATAATTTGGCGAGACTATGGATTTTTCTTCCTTCTTATTGTCTTGTCTGTCTCTAAGACCAGGCCGCAAGATGGCGTCACGGCAGGGCGGCTGGCTTGGTTGGGTACCTGCATCAGCCTAATACACATCAACCCAAAGCCCGAAATGAAGCGCTTCTCATATCTGTCTGCGCCTCCGAACGTTATCTCCGCCTAATATTCCATCTGTGGTTGCAAGGAACCTCTGTCGCGAGATGCGTCTACTAGCTGTCATAACAGTTAACTTGACTCTACTGCATAGGCGAGCAAGGGACCAAATACCTACACCAGCACTAAAGCAACGCGCGTGGTAGAATCAATAGTTTGGTCAAATCAACGCTCGTCTACTACGTAGTGAAGACCTCTGTGCTTCTCAGCATTACTAGCATTACGCAAGCCTTTTATTCCCCAGAGTCAGCAAGAAAAGCAGGTTTATGTATTGAAGGCATAATATTTATTTGGAAGTTCAGGCTACCCTATCTGGCACCTGTACTCATGGCAGCCCTAGCGCAATCCTCAGCACGTTGCCGAATATCCATAGATCTTCAAATCTTGTGTACATTGGAGAAGGAGAAAGTCGCATTAGACCTGATTTCTGGAGATCACAGGCTATTCCATTGCCCGTCAATATTCTCATCGTCGACTCTACAACACTGGGGCTGCCGAATTTTAGGCTCAGCTGCGCTCCGCGTTGTTTTGGGTCACGCGGCGTGAGGTAGGTAAAGGGCGCCGGGGCATCAGGATTGTTCGCCTGAATGTCGGCCAAAATTTTATCGAGCAGATACTGCGTGTATGCGGTAAGAGCCATCGACCTGCCTCGCAAATCGAACATGGAATGCTTTGAAAAGACGGACAGCGCCGCGGAGACGATCGCCAGGTCCATGGCTGAGGGATTGGATACCTGAAAGCCAGCCGCACCCTCCATCGGCTTGAATGCCCGCATCTCCCTGTTATATCTAGATTCCGGCTCGCTTCCGTACCAGCCTGATAAACGAGGTGGGTATGGCTCGCCCGCGCTGGATAGCCCGTCCGGAACCGACTTGGTCCAGCTGTCGTGAACAAAAGCTCCCGCGATGGAACCGGGGCCGCAGCTTAAGTACTTGTATTGACACCAGACCGCAAAATCAACGTTCCAATCGTGCAACTTGAGCTCAACATTTCCAGCCGCGTGGGCAAGATCCCAGCCCACGATAATGCCATGCTTCTTGGCGTGTGCCGTGATCGTGGGAATATCGAACAACTGCCCTGTGTAGTATTGCACTCCAGGAAGTAACAGCAGTGCAGTCTCTTCCGCATGCTCATCAATAACGCTCAAGATGCGCTCGGTCGATATGATCCCCGTGTTCTCGTCTTCTGCGGAAATCTTGACAATACTTTCCTCCGGCTTGAACTTTTCGTGCCACCTAACCTGGCTCTCGACAACGTACTTGTCGCTTGGAAACGAGCCCACCTCTGTCAAGATCTTGTGCCTCCGCTCTGTGGGCTTGTAAAACGACGCCATCATCAAATGCAGGTTGACAGATGTCCCATTCATGACTGTGACCTCGGTCTCCAGCGCCCCGACCACAAAAGCCAGCCTCTTTGCGCAGTCTTCTGCCATGTCCTGCCAGGGTCTCAAGGGTGAGCCCGAGAGTTTGTTATAATGTCCTCGCACACCCATCGAAGCCCATGTTTCCAGTTGCGCCGCGACATACTTGCTGACTGCCTTCGGCTGTAACCCTTGGCCATGGGGTATAAGATATATACATTCGTCTGACTCTTCGTCGGCTTCTGCTACACCGCTATCAAGACTTGTTTTTGTCAGAGATGCCTTGGCTGGGATGATAAACTCGGATCGCAAGTCTTTCTGCTCATCCTCCGAATCAAGCCCTCGCGCGAAAGCTAGCGAGCCCGCATCTGAGGGGAAGGCATGAGCAAACCACCCGCGCCGTGCCTCCTCGATCAACCTGGCTAACATTTCCGCTGAGGAAATATGTGTGTTTCGCCGTCAAGAGGGGAACAGCTCCAAAAATTCTCACTGGTTTTTTCCTCTTTGCTTTTGCTAACGGAAGGCCAATTAAGCCTGAGACAGGGCGCGGAGCTATTTGATCATGTGCCAGCTTCGCCCCGCCGTGTAATTATTGATGGAGAGCCCAGGCGGGACCATTCGGCGACCAGTCTGTGAACCCGTAGAGAATCTGCCCTTCCCTTTTTGTATCTCTTCCCGCGGTTGACATTTTCAGGCCAAGAAAGTACTTGATACCCACCCTGGCTTCTCGAAGAGCCACATCCAGATTCACCGTTCACAAAATACTTGTTCCGCCACTGAGACTGAGTATTTACTATGACTGCGTTACAACTCAATCAAAAGCTAATACTGCCATATGTGCAGAATAAATATGGCGATCATGACTTGCAACGATTTGGAGTTTGGGAGCGTCCTGGCTATTCCGATGCGTCACCGAACTCCTACTGGGTGATGTAAGTCGTTTGAACGTTCCATTTATCCTTTTTTCGCTCGTCCTAATAGTTGACGGCTAGTTTTCTTCACGGTGGTGCATGGCGCGACCCGCGAAATACGTTCAAAGATTTCATTCCTGCCGTGGAGTTTCTGCATTCGTCTTCAGACCCCAATCTCGCCTTTGTGCGCGGCTTTATCAGTATCGACCACAGGCTTTCGCCTCACCCCGAATTCCCACAGGATCCAGAAACCACACCAGCGCGCTCCTTTCGAGCAGCCAAACATGCCAAACATTTGCATGACGTGTACTCGGGGCTTTCTATGGCCCAGAAACTGTACAGCTTCGGCAATAACTACATTTTCATCGGCCACTCCTCCGGTGCAACGATTGGTTACCAGCTGCTGATGGGAGGCAGCTTGACACCAAGCAACGAACTGCCTCAAATTATCCACCTGCCTGCCGCGGTCGTCGCCATCTACGGGATATACAATCTCGTTGGTCTTAATGCCAGATATGACGGCCAATACTCTTCTTTCTTGACAGGGGCTTTCGGGCCAGATCAAGATGTTTGGAAGCAGGTTTCGCCTAGCCGTTTCAAGGGAGACTTAACTGCAGCCTTTCACGGCGCAGCTTCTTCTCACAATAGTTTCTATACGATTTTGGCTGACTCTGCAGACGACAAGCTGCTGGACAGTGCGGAAGTAGAAACCATGAGGGTGAAGCTCGTCAACGATGGTATACGTTGCACACGCTTACATCTGGGGAGGCGCAACCCCAGCTGAGGTATGTGATTATTTTCTATTTCTGATCAATTGCATTCTGATTCTGATTAATGTAACTAGATTTTACCTCCTCAAATCAGCATTCCTCTACTTGAAGTTTCTTCGCACCTGTCACTTCCGCCTGTCTTGACTGCAGCCGCCGCAAACTTGTGGCACTACAGCTCCTCTACTCCGTCGTTGCTCTCCTCTGTTGAGCCGCTCATCTCGTTTACCAGAACAACCACTGAGTCATGGTTCCTTGCTGTTGGCGTGGTCGTCGAATCACACGGTGGCGCTGTTACTCGTAACATTTTTTCGGCTATGAAAGCCGAGAGCGCGGGAAACTTTGACGGCATCGTCGACTGTCTCGAGCAGTTGGTGAACCAGCTTGATGACATATCTTCGATATTGGCAAGATTACCAGAAAAGTGTGATCCGTCAATATTCTATCATGACGTGCGCCCATTTTACGCAGGAACGAAGAACATGGCCGACGCCGGTCTGCCGCGCGGTGTGTTTTTTGATATGGCAGACGGACGTGGGGAGTGGCGGCAGCTACGAGGAGGAAGCAACGGGCAAAGCTCACTTTTTCCGCTCATTGACGCCTTTTTGGGCATTCGGCATGGCTCTGCCAGTTCTGGCAAGAAGCCTGGCCAAGTGGCCGAAGACAACTACCATGCGGAGATTCTAAACTACATGCCTCGCGAACATAGAGAGCTCCTCCAAGACTTCACTCGACTCTGGGACTTGGAAGAAATTATGAGGGCGGTACCGGATAAGGCCACCGTGCAGGATTTGAGAACGGCGCACATGGCAGCCACCACAGCTCTCGCTCGATTCCGCAGCAAGCATATACAAATTGTATCGCGGTACATTATTTTGCCGTCGAGAAAGTCTGCACCAGAAACTGGTGCCAGGGAAGCACGCAATCTGGCTACAATGTATCGAGGCAAGCCACGTGCCGCACAAATTGGGACGTCAGGCACAGATCTGATTCCGTTTTTGAAGCAGGCAAGACAGCAAACCCTACTCGCTTCGACCAAGCATTCACAAAATTGAAGTTTCACCCATTTCTATTCCCTATAATTTCCTATCGCCGGTGATTCACTTTACTCTCCAAGTTTAATGATATGTTACATAATTGCCTGTTGGTACGCGTTATTTTGCATGCTCTTGCTCTCCTTTGCCACATCTGCCATTGAGATGCACGACTGGAGATGGTGCTGAAGCCGCACAATTGTGCCACCCTATCATACGGCACCAGCTACGTATCAGGACAAATCTTCCAATATTGCCGTTTTTTTAAAACAATGGTCTGGAAATTTTATACTTAAATCAACTAAGAAACTGAATAATGGCCACCTTTCTCTGCGCTTAACAGCCGTTGTTTTGTTGAACAACGAAGCCATCTGGCGTGGCAGTTTCCGTCCTGCCCCGCTCTCCTGGCAGCTGAGCTATACTCAGCCTCAAGCGTCGCCCGTGGCCACTGGTTGGTTCACCGCTGCAGTGCCATTTTCCTGTGCATTTTCATCAATGTTTAAGCAGAGATATCCTTCAAAATTTGAGATTGATGCGGTTACTTCAGCGAAATCCCGGTGGCGACTACAGCCTCACCGATGATCTCCCCGCTGACAAGGCGCCGCCATATGCTATCCTGTCTCATACATGGGGTCCGGATGAGGTCATATTCGCGGATCTGAAGAAGCCGACGGCCGAGTGGCAGCTGAAGGGGGGCTATCGAAAGATTGAATTCTGCGCCGAGCAGGCAGAGCGGCATGGCCTGAGACACTTTTGGGTGGATACATGCTGCATCGACAAGTCTAATAGCATCGAGCTGCAGACGGCCATCAACAGCATGTTTCGATGGTACCGCGATGCAGCGCGGTGCTACGTGTACTTGGCCGATGTATCGAAAAGCGGTATGTCTGTTGGAGGTGGAAGCTCGTCATGGGAGCCCGCATTTCGTGCGAGCAGATGGTTCTCAAGAGGCTGGACCTTGCAGGAACTCATTGCTCCGAAGCTTGTGGAGTTTTATTCCCAAGAAGGTGCTTTTCTGGGTGACAAGTCATCGCTAGAATCAACAATCCGAGATGTTACAGATATTCCTGTGACTGCGTTGCGCGGCGCAGTGCTATCCGAATTTACCGTTGCCGAGCGTGAATCGTGGGTTCGCAACCGCGAGACAAAATATGAAGAGGATATGGCCTACTCACTCCTTGGGATTTTTAACGTGTTTTTGCCTCTCATATACGGCGAGGGCAAGGCAGAGGCACAACGGCGGCTGCGAGATGAAGTTCAAAAAGCTGCCAAAGGTGAGCTCGAAAGGCTGCAGATAGCTGCGTACGCAATGCTAACTGACCAGGTTCGCCGACAAATAACTTCTGTATCACTTTCAGCCTTTCAGACGCTCCCGAAACCCAACACTTTGTTGCGAGAATGGATGAGCTAGGGCAGATGCGATCGGCACTAGGATCGGATGGAAGCCGTCGCACCGTCGTTCTCCACGGTCTTGGCGGCATCGGCAAAACCCAGCTTGCAGTGGCGTATCTAAAAAGACACCGAGATGAGTACTCTGCCATATTTTGGATGAACATAAAGGACGAGACCTCTGTGAAGCAGAGTTTTGTGAAGGTGTCAAAGCAGATACTCCAGCAGTATCCCGGAGCGCGCTGCCTGGACAAACTGGGCTCGGAGAGTGATCCAAACGGAGCTGTGGAAGCTGTCAAAGCTTGGCTCAGCCTGCCAGGAAATACTCGGTGGCTGATTGTGTTTGATAATTATGATGATGCGAAATTGAGCGACGAAGAAAATCCTACGGGAGTTGACCTCCGCCAATATCTTCCTTCAGCACATCAAGGCGCCGTTATCATCACTACGCGGCTTTCAAGTATTGACATGGGTCATTCCATCCGAGTGCAGAAGATGGACTCAGTAGAAGACAGCCTGGAAATTCTCTCATCCACTTCCAGTCGGCCAAACTTACATGAAGGTAACAGCACTATTCGATTTCATCCAAACCCTGCTGATACCGTTTAATAGATCCCGATGTCCAAAAGCTCATTGACACACTTGATGGGTTGCCGCTGGCGCTTGCTAGCGCTGGTGCATACTTGAAGCGTGTGTCAATGAGTGTAGCCAGCTATTTGCGCCACTACCATCAATCTTGGCCAAAGCTTCACGGGAGCACACCAAATCTCGGCTCTTACAAAGACAAGACGTTATGCACTACATGGCTAATGTCATATCAACAAGTTGAAAAGCAAAATCCACTTGCGGCCCACTTGCTGCGATGGTGGGCATATTTCGACAATCAGGACATTTGGTTTGAGCTCATCAGTCACAAGATTAAAGACAGCCCATCTTGGTTTTATGAACTAGGTGATGAGCTGGCCTTTAATGATGCCATGGGAACCCTGCATGACTACGGACTTGTTGAAATTTGCAGCCGAAGCACCAACGCAATCGGCTCACAAGGTTATAGCATTCATAGCTGCCTGCACGCATGGACCACGCACGTGTTGAACAATGAGGCAGATGCTGACTTGAGATGTCTCGCCGTAAATTGCGTGGCCTACTGTGCTCCGTCTAAAAGTCAGGCTCAATTCTGGTTGCTCGAGAGGAGACTCCTGCCCCATGTCAAGGCATCGTGCGCTACTATTGAATGGCGCGACAAGAATTTGGACTGGGCTTTTAGCAATCTCGCGGTGCTATATGTAGACCAAGATATGCTTATCGAGGCTGAAGACCTCCAGCTCCGAGCTCTCGCCGAAAATGAAAGGGTTTGCGGGAGAGATCATGAGTCCAGCCTGGAACTGCTCGACGCCTTGGGATGCACTTATGGCAGTCAAGGGAGGCTCAAAGACTCGGAGCGCGTGCTTCTTCAAGTTGTAGAAGGAAAAGAAAAGGTATTCGGCCCAAAACATCCATCAACGCTGCGCACGCTAGGCAGCTTGGCCTCTACACTTCTGCGAGGTAACAAGACTGCCGAAACAGAGGCAGTGTATAGGAGGCTCCTGGCTGCAAAAAAGGAAAGGGGTGAGATTCATACTAGTTCGGGCATCTCTTTGCTCCATAATATTGCGGCTCTTACTGGAGAGCGAGGGGAACTTAAAGAAGCCGCGGAATTATTCCAGATGGTACTTCAGTGGCAAGACCGTGAGCTCGGCGCAAGTCACCCCACCACAATCACCACGCGCAACAATCTGCAGCGCATCTATGTCCTGCAAGGTAAATTTCAAGAAGCAGAGTGCTTGGCACTTCCGGCTCTGGAGGATACAGTAAAGCTTTGGGGCCCAAAGAGCACCAAGACGCTGTTGGCGCTCAGCGAACTAGGGATCATACACAAGGGCTTGGGCAAGTTAGATCTGGCCGAGCAGATGCACTTGCTCGCTCTGCGTGGCATGGAGGAAGCTCTGGGCGCCAACCACCCAGAGATGTTCAAGATATTGGGCAACCTTGGTAATGTTTATGTCGCTCAGGGTAGGCTAGAGGAAGCTGAGGACTTTTGCCAGCGGGCACTAACAGGGAACACCAACGTGCTGGGACTGGAGCACCCTGCGACGTTGTTCGCGATGCAAACGCTGGGTGATTTGTATCTAAAGCAGGGCAAGGCGAGAGAAGGGGAAGAAATACTGCAGCGCGCTCTAAAGGGCAGGGAGAAGGCGCTCGGCGCACAGCACACCTCGACGCTGCTGACTCTTGGCCAGCTCGCACGGCTGTACCTTGGGCAGGACAGAATCACCGAGGCCGAGGACGCATTCTTGAGAGAGCTTTCAGGCTACGAAAAAGTCTTTGGCAGTGGTGACTACAGAACTCTCTTTGCCGTCGCCCACCTCGGGCTCGTACACGGCAAGAAGGGCGAGCTACAGGAAGCAGAGGACATGCTTCGGCGCGCGGCCGAAGGCGCCGAGGCAAATTACGGCGAGGAAAGCTCGGTCTTGGTGTTTCCCACAGACAATTTAGCGCGTCTGTGTCGCGACCAGGGCCGGTTGGATGAGGCCGAGACGCTCTACCGGCGAGTGGTTCGCTGTTCGGAGAAGTCGTACGGGTCGGAGCATGAGAGCACGCTGGAGGCTTTCGGTGATCTTGCAGATGTGCACATGCGGCAAAAGAGGTTTGACGAGGCGGAAAAGATGTTTGGCGCGGCGTTGGGGGGCTACGAGCAGACACTGACGGAGGAAGCGCGGGCGAAGAACCGGAATGCTGTCAAGGCGGCCACGGGTATGTGCCACTGTCTCTGGGAGCAAGGGCGACTGGAAGAGGCGAAGAGCCGCTTCGAGGGCCTTCGTGACAGTCTGGCTGGATTTTATGAGCCGACGGATGGGGAGGTGTCGTCGCTGGAGGCGTCGTTGCGAGAGTTGGAGTTGGCGATGCAGGGTAGTGAGAAGGAGGGCGGGGATGTAGGCAGTAGAGCGGTCGACAGGAGGGGAGGTGGACGAAAATGGCGAAAATCCTTGTCAGGATTGTTTGCATTTCGAAACAAATAGTGTATATTGATATTATGCTTCGTTATTGTTAAAGGGTATACTTTGTAGGAATTTTTGAGCAGCAAAATCGGTATCCACCATAGTAGCCAGTGCTGCGGTAGAGCAAGTCGTGTAGTAAGCATTCAGTAGGTAAAGAATGGTCCTTGAAACAACGTGAAGTAAGACTAGGGGATAAAATATAACAGCCAAGCAATTACACAATCTACACGAGATACCATGGTCAGCAACTTGATGTAGACTTTGTCCGATAGGAAGTCGTCACACGGTTACCGTGTCTCAGCAACCCGCCACGCGCCTGCAAGACATGCCTGTCCAGATCTTCATCTGGCCTAGCCGACCGCCACTAAAAAAACCCAGTGTGACGTTCCCCTCCGCGCGCTGGCTGGGCATCTTGCATCTGGTGCAGATAAATTGGGTTTAAGCCGCAGCTGCAGGCTCCGAGACTGCAGCGAACCAGATCATTGTTAGTGGTTGGAAAGACTCATTCAGCGCTGCAGGCATCCCCCCCCCTCCGATGCCTGCACCGCCCCCCCCGAAGCCGGCTGCGCTCAGTGACAACCAACCCACTGAATCACGGCCCATCGACCAATGGGGGTGTCGCCTTTTACGAATCTGCCCCACGCAGCGATAAGAAACGGGGACCGTATGACTGCAGCCAGACCTGGCCTCGTGAACACCAACCTGACCGCTAGCCAGCCAGCCTTTTTAATCCTTGAATCCTGCCAAAAGACAAAATCAATTCGTCCTGCGTGTGTGTGTTTCTGCTGTGGAATATTCTTGACTGAATTCATTCACCCTCCTGACCGAGCCCGACGGAAGCAGCTTTGCAAACGAGCACCATCGACGAAACCGCTTATCGCGACACTGCAGATTTACACTTTTCGTCCTACCGGCCATGGGCGTCAATCTAGCTGCACTGGCTACGGCCATCGCGGCGCCGCACGACGACGGAATGCCGCTGCTCGAGGCCATCTCGGGCATCTTTGGCAGCATTAGCATGGCATCATGGATCTGCCTCATGGTATGCGTTTTGCGCCGATTTCCTCCAATGACCCCGGGCCATGGTTACTGACCAAACGCAGCTCCCACAGATGTTTGCCAACTACAAGGCTAAGAGCGCCGACGGCATCAGCATGACCTTTTTGATCGTATGGATGCTCGGCGATGTCACCAATCTTCTAGGTGCGTTTCTTATGCCATAAACGCGCCCTTCGCCAAGCTGACCGTATATGCAGGCGCCTTCTTCACCCACCTCGCCCCGACCGCCATCGCCCTCGCCTGCTACTTTTGCGTCGCCGACTGCGTCCTAATCACACAGTGCCTCTACTACAACAGCCTCAACCGCCGCAAGGCGGCCCGCGCCGCCGCTCGCGCCGAAGCCCATCACGCGACCGAGGACTCGCCGCTGCTGGGCCGTCGCGGCTCGTCACCCACCCGCGGCGAGTCGCACTGTCGTCGCTCCAGTCACGCTTCCC
>JANAKD010000800.1:0-12845 GCA_027627215.1 Lecanicillium saksenae | reverse complement strand
TGGAGCTGCTCAAGGACGAGCTCGAGATGAACATGCGCCTCATCGGCGCCGCCTCCATCAAGGACCTCAACCCCAGCATGGTCGACACCCGCAGCCTGTTTGTCCACACCGCCACGCCCATCGACAACCTGTCGCATACCGTCTACGATCCTCTCATCTCGCCGCCGCAGCGTACAAAGTCGAAGCTGTAAAGGAGATGTCAACGGAGGGGGCAGGGAGAGCACATAGCTGGGTTGTAACGAATGTACATGTTGTTCTGCAGTATTGTTATTGCATTGTCGGAGTTGGATACGCGCAAATTCAAAACGGGTGTGATGCATGAAGGATATTAACCATGAATATGCGCAAATTTCCGGTTCAAATAGAATTAGATTCAAAACAGAGAATGCAGTTTTCATATTGTATCGTTACCATGTTTAGATCAACAGAATGCCTACGCGCCACTATGAATGTCCCTCCCAACGCCTTTCCAGAGCACACCAAAAAAAAATTTAATCAATAAAAATGAAATCACCCTCCCCACCGTCATGTATACACAGCATCCCCTTACAGCGGCTTGAGGAACTCGGCCATGGAAAGCGGCTTGCGCACCGCATTGTTCAGGCCTTCGTGGTACGTCACCCAGACCTTGCGCTTGTTCTTGGACGCCTGCTTGTCGTTGTTCTGCGAGTTGAGCTCCGACAGCGCGCGCACCTGGACGACGCGGCCAAAGAAGTCGCGCTTGACCAGCGTCTCCTGCTTGTCGCCGTTCTCCTTGTCATCGTGCGGGTGGAGCTTTGCGGCGATTTCTGCCGCAGTCCTGGCGGCGGCCGCAGCGGCGGCTGTCGAGGATGGCGGCGCGGAAGAGTCGGCGCCGGCTTGGAAACGCGCCTGGCGAGCGAGGCCTTCGCGGAGGGCTATGGTGCGGCGTAGCTCCTGATCGAGGACCTGTCGGACGGCATAACGTGTGGGTGCCTGTGTGGAAAGAAGCATCGCGCCTGTCTCAAAGTTGGAGAGGGCGTCAATGTCACTGTGGGTTGGTGTTAGTATGTATTTTCAATCAACAGTGTGAGTTGGCAGATACTTACGGCTCCATGCGGTAGACATATTGCGGTGCGCGGCTTGACATTGCGTCGCCTTCAATCTTGCCCTTGACCAACTCAATACCAATCTCCGCCAGCACCTCGGAAGCGCGCTTCACCATCAGCCGCTCGCTTTCTTTGCGGACACTCGCTGTTGAACCCTCGCTGCCGCCGACCAGCACCGGCTTCACGTCCGGTGAGATCATGCGCGCCAGGTATGGCAAGAAGTCTGTTGCCATATCCTCAGCGCTTCGAAACGAGCGCATCAGAGACGCTGGAAGCTGGCTCTGCATCGCCTGCAAAGCAGAGCGGTTGTGCTTCTCGGCCTCGTTGGCCTGGTAGTCGGCACGAGGGCCTGAAAAGGGCATCGGGGGACCAGCATCCTCCTCCGCACCGTCAGCGCCCCAGCGGCCCCCGCCAGTATTATTGTAGTGGCGTTTGGGAGAAGCAAATAGATGGTGGCATGCGAGGACCGGCTGAGACAGGTAGGGTGCCAGCTCCCATTCTTGGCTGGCGAAGAGCCGCGACTGGCAAGCGTCGTGGAAGTACAGCCAGTCATAAGCTTGATTGGGTTTGCTTAGATACAGGTCGTCGTTGTACTCGCGGTTAGGATATTCGGCCATAATTTCCGTCATGATATAACTGATCTCGCCGCTTGTCTCAACCATCTGTCTAAGACGGTCCATGGCATACTTTTTGACTTGTTCGTTAAATCCTAGCTCCGTTTTCGGTTGTTCGTGTTGCGTCTTTTTGGACATGGACAAGTCCATGGCCTGCTTGGGAAACCCGCCCCCTTCTTGGAACAGGCGACTGACAATATCCTTGACGTTGCCACGACCGAGACCTCTGGCTCCGGCTGCACCGCTAGAGAGATCATTGAGAATATGCGATTCAATCCATTGCTTTGTCAGGCGTTGTGACGGTGCCGCCAAAGCCGCGGAGCGGAACCTCGCCGCAACCCATTCACCAACGACCATGACACCGCGGAGATCGCCTTCTACTGTGCTTTCGGCGCCACGCTTTGCATCAATACCACTTGTCATACCCCACGCAGCTTCGCATAGCTTTCTCGAGGCATCCTTGTCGCAGGGTATACCCTCCTTCTCGAACACAGACTTGAGTCTACCGACAACAGCGTCAATTGATGGGCGTCCGACGTGGATGATTTCAGCCAAGTTGGATTGCCGTAGTGGTCGAAGCGAAGGGTGGTACACGTCGTTGCAAATGAGCACCAAGGGTCGCATAAGGCGGAAGTCATCGCCCTTCTTCTTCCGCGAGTTGTCGTGAACAGCTGCACTGGGTCCGCTGTTCTTCTGGTCGATCAACACTAGATCAATCAGGGCCTTGATGAAGCCACCCTCGCCAGAGCCTCCAGAGCCAGAGACAACACCGTCCACTTCGTCGACAATGACGCAGACTGGCTTGGCTACTTTTGCGTTGCCCTCGCCATCTTTTCGGTTGGCAACATTCTTGACGTTCTCGGTGCCCAGACTCGTACGGATGCGATTTTTGACCACGTCACGGCTGCGGTCATCGCTAGCGTTGACTTCCAGGACCTCATAACCGGCCTGCCTCGCGCATACGTGGGCAAGAGTGGTTTTGCCCAATCCAGGCGGGCCTGTCAGCAGCAGGATCTTTCTGTGCGGTTTCTCCTCCTCTGCCTGGAACTTGGAGCCTGGGCGTTTCACGACGCCGGACCTGGTTACGCCAGGGAATACGATGGGATCCCAGCGCTTAAGCCAGCGGAGAACCACGCGGTTGGTGCCATCGTCGCCGCACAGGTCCATGAAGCTTCTCGCGCGGTACTTTTCAGTCCACAGTAGTGTCTTCTTAGTTTTCTTGCCGGGACGGGCAGCTTCTGGTTGTTCGGTAGTCTGTCGTGGTACGTCAGGTTCGCGGCGCTTGTCGGCAGACTGCTCTGCAATCTCCTTTTTGGCATTATTCATAAGCTCGTGAATGTCGATTCCATAATAACTGCGTTTAGCGCGTCCTTCTTTGGTTTTGGATCGTGCTGCCACAATCTGGTCGTATGAGATAGCAGCGTTGACTTGGCGCTGGCTGATTGAGTATCCCTTGCCGTCGCATGTCTTCATGTCATACTTGGTAGGTCGCAGGCTGGCGAAGAGAGATCCCGAGAATACGGGCAACGCAGCAGATTGTGATGGTGTGTTACTTGGGCAGTCATTTTCTGGTGTCTCTATTTCTTCGGTGGCGGTCGGCGCGGTTATAGTTGTGGTCATCTCTGCTGGGACACCAAATTGAGGTTCGCTGTTGTCGTCGGGTTGCTCCAGCATCGGCCGCTTGGCTGGCGAGCCGGTGCCTGAATTCGTTTCCTCGTCGGCAGATTCATCGTCGTCATCCACAAAAGGGCCCTGTACGCGAGCTTTTGGTTTGGGCGCAGTTTCTCTTTCAGGCCCATGCGGTCTATCGCGTTTCAAGGACTGTTGCGCCATGCTTTGGGGAACAGGAACGGGCGATGTTGTGGAGAGCATGGTTGACAGAAATGCAGTTCATCTGAGCAGGATAAGCCGCATATGATGTGCCCTTTTCACCGGATAAATTCAAAGGCAAAACGTGCTGCGGAAATGTAGTGCGAGTGCTCAGGTACAACGGCCAAGTGTGGGTGGCCATAGATCGCGTCGCTGGAGACGCGTCTTACACAAACCCGCGTTTAGTGGCTCCCCACTACAAGGCCTCCTGGTACCTCCAGCGTAACTGGGTAAATACAAGCAGCTAATGTCAGGAGTATCATAACAATATTGTTAGAAGCAGAATATTTTCGTCAATGCCATAATTAAATAGGAAAGACTACAAAGATTCTCTGATAAGTGTACTGCACAACTGTTTGTATTCGCAAGCAACAATTGCGGCGATATACACCGAACCGGCTTAGATTATTCTCACTTGGGCACTATTGGCACCTCTCAAAATGATATTCACTTCGTCTTCCAAGTATACAGCAAAAGGATACTTAATTTTGTATAATGGGGAGGGTCCTCCATATCTCGGTCATGCTGTCAAAGTGGGTCTCAATAATAATTGCAGAGCATCACAGAGTTCTATTCGCATCTTTACGATTGTTTACAGCCACTGTCAGCGAAAAGAAAATGCAGGGCAAATGATCACACAGTAATTAAATTTCCGTAAAGAGAATCTATTTTTTACCCCTAACCTAAGCTTTGGCAGCTGAACCTCCTGCCTGGTACAATCCCAGGAGTCTGGTCGGGAAAACTGCGGCAAAATGGAGCTACTCTCAAAAAAATTGGCTAGTCGGCGCTCCTGAACACACGACACAGCTTCATCCAGCCGAGACGGACAGCACACAGCACAACTACAAGCAAGATGCGCAAACCAGGCAGATTTTACAGCCTGGCGAAGCCTGTACGTGATATTCTACGGCACTGTTACATCTTACGCGACGCCTCATCCTTCCATTGGCTCGCCTTGTCTTTGCATCAACACAGCTAACCCATTTGCGCGCCATAGAAACTGCGTCAGTCATGGAACAAGTATAACATGTTCAATATCTATCGCAATGCCTGCAGAGATCCCATGATCAAAGGTACCCCTACCTTTTTCCAGCAGAAATGGGCCGCCAAATCGAGAGCTCGTGCGTACCATGGCGAGCACATCCCCGAAAAGAAATGGGTGCGACTCTTCTCACCGCGCCTCATGTCGGCAGTCGAGATGCCTCCTGAATACCTGGCCGCGCATGATGGCTCTGAGCAAGCTGCCGGTCGTGGATCGGGTCTGGACAATTCCGATATCGATGCGGGGAAATACTCGCGTCTTGCGCCGCCCACGGCACCACTTCGATCAATGTCGATTCGTACACCTAACGAACTCATTGCCAAACCACTGCAGAGCATGACGCCTTACATGCAAATGACTTTTGCCCCTCTGGAGAGAAGATTAGACACCGCTATTTTCCGCGCCATGTTCGCAACGAGCGTGCGACAAGCGCGCCAGTTTGTGCTTCACGGCGCAGTCAAGGTCAATGGCAAAAAGGTATGAATGATTTGACCGTTGAGTGGCATACAGGACTAACTAAGTTATCCACAGCTTCTGCACCCGTCGTATCAACTGAATCCCGGCGACATGTTTCAGGTCGACATCGAAAAGGTCATGTATGCTACTGGCGTACAAAAGTCGAAGAGCAACTTGCTGGGCCTGGATACAAAGCTTGCCTCCCGCAAGAAGTCCTCCGAATCGGACCACATTCGCCAATTGAAAAAGTATGACGAATCTGCTGTAGAAGACCAAGGCAAGGACGACGCCGCCGCTGAAGCTGCTGCGGAAGAGGGTGCCGAAGGCGAGGCTGCCCTGCCGGAACTGTCCGAAGAGGCTCGCCAGCGATGGCAGCACAATGAGTTAAAGGCGTTTGTGCGACGATGCAAGGCGCTCTTGACTTCGGAGGCAAAGGTTCTCACTGCCAAGGAGAAGAAGAATCTGCGTCTGCTTCGATCCGATGCAAAGCGACTGCTGTCGCGCCCTCAGGATAGCGACTTGGACGTTACTGAGATGATGAACGAGCTTAAGCTTGTCATCAAGAACAACGAGGTCCTCGCCAAGACTTGGCAGGAGACAGCCGCAGAGGCTACCGAAACGCCGAAGGAGGATAAGATCAGTCGCGAGAAGCAGTACGAGAAGACTCTCGACGGTCTGTCGGAGGAGCAGAAGGAGCAAGTCAAGGAGATCGTGCGTAACGATCGCCTGTCCAACGATGAGATGCGCAGGCTTAGGGATTTGTTGCTGGCCGACGCCGAGAATCCTGTGGACGAGACAAAGCCGTACGCCACGCCGTGGGCACCGCGGCCGTTCATGGCGGCATTTGCCTATATTCCGAGATACCTTGAGGTCAACCACAACATCTGCGCGGCCGTCTACCTCCGCCACCCTGTAGCACGAAAGGGACACGCCGAGGTGCCGACACCATTCAGCTACCTGACGAACCAGCTGGCCCACAACTGGTACCTGCAGCGCGGTTAAGCGGGCGATGATGCAGCGATCAGTGTGCGGCAAAGGGGTCGAAGCGCGAAGAGGCTTGAGACTGTGGACTTGCAGTGGAGGTGCCGGACCAGGGGATGATATGCATGTAGACTAGATCGGCCGATCGAGAGGCGGCCTTGTATTAGATGGACTACCTTATTGTACTATATATACATACAGCACTGTATCTTTTTTTTATAACATGAGGGCTGTTTAGCATGTCGTGTGTTTGGAGATGGGTGCATAAAAAGACCCTTGCAAGTTGGTATATGGCTAGGGGTGGCAAAATGGGTCGCCGTTCCTTCTAGTGCGTTGACAGGAGATACCAAAATCAACCAGGTGCGACAATCTATAGACAGGAGGGTGTGTGCATAGACTTTGATGTCATTTCCTTGGTTCTTTTACTTTGAGCGACTTTCCCTTCCACCCTGACACATGGTCGGCCAACAGTGAGGCCACATGCATCCATAACGGCAGCATACGAACGTAACTAGTGCGTTTGCATTCAGGGAAGAGAAGGACCGCTGACTGGTGTCCAGAACGGCCCGTCTGTATTATTAACTAGCGCAGGCGGAAAAGGGGCAGGAATTTTTTACTGCGACCTTGTAACCCATGCAAGGCAATCCCGCGGGCGTAGTATTGGGACCAGACCTGGCCGAGCTGGCTAGCTGGACGAACTAGCAGGTATTTTTAGCGGCGAGGTGGGATTGATTACGGGGGGCCGAGAGGCACCTGAAGAGAAGGGGACGCTGGCGTTCGGAGCAAACTGCGAGGGTGTTTTCCAAATTGTGCATTTTCAGGCTTTTGGATTCCTCAACTTTGTGCCCCTCCAGGAGCTAGCAGCAGCGTGGTCGAGTCCTGTTACGTTGGCAGCGCTCCCATTGCCAGAGCACATCACCACTTGCTCCACCTGCACAGTTCTCTCTTGCACATACATCGCCCCCCCCCCCCGGATCCTCTCACTGCGCGGGCCGCGTCCACTCGACTCGTTCATCCATTACTCATCTCCTTATTTTAACTCCATCTTGCTCTTCTTTCGCTATCCTACTGACTCTGACTGAATCTAATTCGCCGTCGTCCTCGCCGCCCACAGATTCGCGAGTCAGCATGGTTCGTTGCCCACTGACGCAGACGCAGCCTTTCGACACCACACGACTACCTTTTGAGCAGGCTGGTCCGTTTTGTTTCATCAACTTTACGCATTGAACGGGTTCATAAACAAATCGCTACCTGCTCGGTTCCTCTCTCTCGTCCGCAACGGTAAAGGTTTTAGCCTTTGCTTGGTCCTCCTGTCGACTCTCGTCCCCCACATCGAAGAGCCTATGATAGTGTGGGCCTGGGCCAATCCCTCGCATCACCACCAATTACCAACCACGCCTTGCAACCTTCCTCTCGGCAACTTTGCTGCGATCGAGCAAGGCAGCCGACAAACCGACGACTGACGCATCCCCAATCTTGGCCCGTTACCAAACATCGGAACGAGGGTTGCAACCGTCATATCCACGCCTGCGCCTCTGCCTGCCGTCCCTACGTCCCGACTGCGCCGATCGCGTGCATGCTGCGATCATGCAGGCGCCGCCCCCAGAAACCTATGCCGAGCAGCGCGACAGTTCCACTGCGGGCGAGCCTGGCCCTGCTCTCAAAAAAAANGAAATCACGCCGCGCAACCGACGCCTCCAACCAGAAACGAAAATGCATCAGCACCGCCTGCATAGCCTGCCGGAAGCGCAAGTCCAAGTGCGATGGCGCCGTACCCAGCTGCGCTGCCTGCGCCAGCGTGTACGGAACTGAGTGCATATACGATCCCAACTCCGATCACCGTCGAAAAGGTGTCTATCGCGAAAAGACTGACGGCATGAAAGCGGACGATGCCACCCTCAAAATCCTTGTCGAAGCAATCCTCAATGCCGGGGAAGATGATGTTGACGAGGTCGTACGCCGGATACGTAATTGCGACAGCCTCGATAACCTTGCCCAGCAGATTCTCAAGGATGGTTCGGATTTTGGAGGATCCAGCGCAGACCACAGCAGCGACGAGAACTGGTCCAGTCACGTCGACGGAGAGCGCGACCTCGCCGGTAAGATGGGTGAGCTGCGCATAGAGAACGGCACCGTACGCTTCATAGGCGGCACCTCTCATCTTATTTACCTCGGGAATCATTCACATGGTCAAGACTCCGAACAGAGTCATTCAAATCACTTCTCAGCCATGAATCCCGTTACGAGTTGGACCGAAGTCACCACCGATATCGGCTTAATCACGCACCTTCTCAACATGTATTTTACATACCACTATCCTTACTTTACTACTCTATCTCGTCGAATGTTTTGGCGCGACTTTTCCAAGGGCAGAGGTGCCGTTGGCCAAAACTCCCCTCACTGCTCTTCGTTGCTGGTCAATGCGATGCTCGCGTTGGGCTGCCACTTTACCGATGTTGCCGGAGCCTACAGCAACCCAGGCGATAACCGAACAAAGGGCGATCACTTTTTTGCGGAGGCTAAACGTCTAATTATGGAGGGTGACGAATTTGAGCGACCCCGCCTCGTTACTGTTCAAGCACTAGCTCTCATGTCTGTGCGCGAGGCAGGGTGTGCGCGCGAGGCCACAGGCTGGGTGTACAGCGGTATGAGCTTTAGAATGGCTCAGGATATTGGCCTCAACCTGGAGGTCAGCTCTAGCGACAGGAAGGTCATGAGTGACGAAGAGATTGACGCCCGCCAAATCACATTCTGGGGCTGCTTCAACTTTGACAAATGTTGGTCCAACTACCTCGGTCGTCTGCCGCAGTTGCCCAAGTCTACATACACCGTCGCCAAATTTGACGTATTTCCTGACGAGGATGCTTCGCCATGGATGCCACTTACAGATAAGGGTTTCGACGAAACTGCGAAACAGCCCTCGCGGACACGTGCTGCAGCGCTGCACCTTTCCAGCCTTTGCGAAATCAGCAGTGATCTGTTGCTTTTCTTCTATCACCCAAACCACATTCGCCGATCCACTGGCAAGACCATTGAGTTGAAGAAGCTCAGTGAGCTTCACAAGAGATTGGAAGAGTGGCGTAAAAATCTACCGAAAGAGTTCGAAGCTGGTGATGGCCAGCTTCCCAACGTGATTCTCATGCAGTAAGTCATGCCATGTTCCTGCCTCTTGCTAACTCAGCAGCTGACAGTATTGTAGCATGTTTTTCCATCTGCAATTCATTCATCTTTTTAGACCCTTTCTCAAATACGCACCCAACGCTTCACCACTGCCGTCGCACATCTCTCCTAGAAGAATATGCACCTCGAACGCTGGAGCCATATCCAAGCTGATGCGACTCTACAAGAAGAACTGGAACCTTCGCCAAATATGCAATATTGCCGTATACATGACACACAGTGCCTGCACAATACACTTACTGAATCTCCCCGAGAAGACAGCCAAGCGTGATTTCACTCATGGAGTCAAGCACCTGGAGGAGATTTCAGAGGATTGGCTGTGTGCACGGCGCACGCTCAGCATCCTGAGTGTGCTGGCAAGAAAGTGGAACTGTGCTTTGCCAGAAGACGCAGCACAAATCCTGCAGCGAACCGACGAGGTGTACGGTTACTACAGCACCTCTGAGGTCCCATCGCCCAGATCCAGTGCTGGTTTGTCGCCGCAGGCCCCTGTAGACGATGCTGTACAGGGGCACATACCATCGTCACACTTCAAGCAGCACCCCAGCCCTGGGAGAGTGCAGTTTGCCCAGGCTGCTATGGCACAAGTTTCGGGACATCAAGGGTCAATCAGCGCCAGGCTGGACATGAACAACAGGCCAATCACGCCCCAACGACAGAACCAGCCCCATCCAGATCTCGGGGTCAAGACACAGCACATGAGCTACGCGCCGGCTACATTGGACAGCTGGGGTCAGCCCATCATGGCACCGTCTCCCACAGTGGGCATGTACCCGGCCACCTCCGCTTCAAGCTTGAGCCCAACCCCGGAGGCTGTTCAGGACTTTGGCGGATCCCGCATGCCGCCCAACGACGTTCCCACTGGGCAGGGCGCCGGTCTGAACAACAACCAGTGGATCCTGAACGACAGCGCCAAATGGCAGCACAACTTCAATGGTTGGGACCTGGGCCAGCCTCTTCCCGGCGCTATGCAGTTTGCGTTTCCGTCGCAGACATCCATGCCGCTGAACACAAACCCCGCCGCCGCCGCAGTTGCGGCTGCCAACATGCAAACCATGGGTCCTCCGCCACCCGGTCTAGAGGCATTTGATGCGTCGATGCATGACGCGAGATGGCTACCGAACCTTGAATAACGGCTGGCCGTTGTTTTCGAAGCGGATCCAAACGAAGAAGAAAAGAACATTCGACAAACACCAAGATACAATCGTTTATATAAAACAGACTCCTCTTTGTGTGGGCATTTGATATGGCATTTATTTTCAACCCTCTACTTTGAGAGAAGCGAGGGGTTATACATTGTATATAACGGAGGCGTTTTTTTTTAACCACTGAGTACAGCATCGGCCCCGAGGAACTTATGAAACTATAATGATAGAAACTATATTACTCTTTACAATAACTCTGATGCAAACGCTGCGGATGAACAGCTTGTTTATCTGCCGCCGAAATCGACCCTGTGAACCAGCAAAACTGTAGCTATCCGCCAGCTTTGTCTTTTTTGTTTTACAGTAGTTGCAGCTTCCGTCGTTGCACCTGACGTCCCCGGTGACAGGTATGACGACAGGTTGCAAGGACATGGGTCCGAACGAACTATTGCTTTGTGTCTGCCCCATCTCTGGCGATGGCCAGTTTCTGCTTTTGCTTGAACCTTCTCATAGCGAGTTACCGGCTGGCCGCAAAAAAATAAAAAGCAACTCCACGCAAACCAAGATGGTACGCGTTGACGAAAGACCACTCCTGGCGGTCTTTTTGCCCACTTCTGGCTGGCTTGCAGGAGAAGATGGCAGGAAAGATGGGTGCGCTGTCAGCGTCGTGCCGCCCTTGCACGACGCAGACGGTATATCTACATAAAAAAAGGGTCTCTATGGATGGAGATGCGCGAAGAAGGAAAATTGGTGTGGTGGTATGGTGGCACACGAATCTGCACGCACCAAAGCCGCGCCTTTTTTGTACAGGTCAGTGTCTGTCGGCTTGCTTCCGGTTGGAGGGTCTGGCTAACTGAAACGCAGTACTTTCTTGTTTTTTTACTTTTTNCCTCTTATTGAGATGGTGAATGGGCGTGTGGGTTTTTTNGTGGTGGAATGTTTGCGTACTGCCCAGTGGGCGAGCTTTCATGCCCAAAGACGTGTTTGGTAGAGCTCACATGGCCAATCACTTGAATATTTCTTTTTGTCCATGGGATTATGCTAAATGGAGTCTTTTATTAAAGAATTCAGAAAACAAATACAGATGTATCAAGATGGTTCCTTCAGTCTCGTTGATGAAAGTGCTCCCTTCTTCGTTTGCAGGCGTCGTAACAGCACCTCTTCCTTCAGAGAAGGCTTGCTCTATCCCACACCATTGTTTCTGATAAAGAGATGAAGATCCTCTCTCGCAAAATTTACTCTTCTGGTGAAGGGAAAAAAAGACTTACTCCACAAGAACGCATCATGTCGTGCTCCCTCCCTCCTCCTGCGTGGTGTCGATGTGGCCGCCTTCCTCCTTGTTAGTGAATCACGAACACTCTCAGAGCACACACACGCGCACGTAAACCACACACCGGTCTTTGCACCGCGTGCCCTGTGTTTCCCAATATTAGAGGCCATTTGACCCAACTATTGGAAAACCAGTCGGTGAAGGGCTGTTTTCTTTTTTAATTACTATTTACTTTAGCTTTATTATTTGGTTTTATTCCTCAAGAGCCAGCCATCTCTCTTCAAGAACATCGTGACCGAATCAGATCATCATTGTTACACCAGACTCAAGCAACTTTTGGATACTTATACCGCAGGTCGACCTCTGATTCATGGCTCTCTCTCTCTCTTTCTTGCTTCCTCTTGATCACGCAGCGAAACTTCACACGAGCACTGTTCCCTTGTCCGAATCTACGAAGCACATACACACACATCGAACACGACGCATAAATCTCCTCTTGCGCCGTACCACGTTGTAGTGCCTTCTCTCTTGTGCTGTGATTTATCGCTACACGATATCCTTCGAGCCTCACACTCAAGGTTCACCATTCCTCACTCCCACCCCTAATCTGATTGTGTTTTATACGCTATACATCCCCTCGTTTCTTGTATAGAGTCATGGCCGCTTCTGGCAACCAAAACACAATCCCCTCCTCCTTCTCCTCTTCCTTTTCACCCTTTCACTTCCCCATCTCGCCTCAAGAGGAGCAACACATCCTCCTGAACCAGGACCGCAACGCCAACAACAAGAGGCCGCTATCCTTTGACACGAACGACGACTTTCTCGAGAGCTGCCAGCGAACCACCACAGGCGAGCGAGGATTTGCGATGGAAACGCAGATCCAGTTCAGCCAAGAGTGGCAGCAGCCGCAGCTCCTGCAGCAAGAACAACAACAGCTCCAACAACAGCCACAGTACCAGCCCACGCAGCAGTCCCAGGCGTTCGAGCCGCAAGAGCTCGACTACGCGGGCGACTTTCTGGGCTCGGCAGAGTTTGACGAGTGTCTGTCGGCATTGACGCCGGAGCAACACCTGGAGGCGCAAGACATCACGCCTCCGCAGTCGTACGGGCAGCTGTTCCATTACCACCCTCTACAACAGCAAGGACAGCTCGCCCCGATCCCAACGCAGATCGTGCCCNTTTGACCTCGACAGTACGTTCAGCTTCGACACCCTCCTCCCG
>JANAKD010000080.1:0-41540 GCA_027627215.1 Lecanicillium saksenae | reverse complement strand
CGTGGCAGCCGACGGCGACGCAGATTCTCATGCCGCACCATCCGTTTCTGGACTTTTTGCCGTGGCCGAGCGTGCGCGACAAGGTGATCAACATCTTTGCGCTGCCGGAAGGATCGAGGCCGCCAAACGCGGCTGGACCGATGGGCCTAGCGAACCTGGCGTACGATATCGAAGACGGCGCGGAGGGAGTGCGGATATACGGAGACGATCCTTACGACCCGGCGTTCTGGGAAGTCGGACAGGTCTTCTTCCAGCGGTGGTGGTTTTTGTTTGACAGGGATATTATAGCGACGAGCAATCGTTGGAGGAGGCTCCGCGGTGCGCCGCCGCTGGCACTCAAGGCCGCTGAGGAGGAGGATTCTTAGCAGGTTACGAGGGTCGATTTGTGTAATTTTAAAGCCATTATAATGAACTAATATCAGCAGCTATATATGCTACATTAAAGGCTAGGTTTGTTACTGTAAGCCCGTGGCGCTGGCTGTTATGGGCGGGCGGCTTCGCAGTACACTAGATCAAAGCGACGACGACGCAGATTCAGCAGTCTCAATTAGACATCCCGTACCGGTCTAGACAGGCGCATGAAAGTGGATGCAAGGCGGAATGGGCCGGGACTGGGAGCTGGCAGGAAGCACAGCACAGGCTCCGATGGCCAGATGCAAGGGCATATGCACAGCTAGTTTGAATTGCCAGAGCAACTCCGTAATGCGACAGCAAAGGCGTGGTGTGCAGTGCAACGTGGTGGCTGCGGAGGAATGCCTGCACTATTACCTACGTAGACAGCTGGACTCCACAGAATGGCGGGCAGCAACTGGTTTTGAAGGCACAGGCGAGATTGAGTGGCTGTGGATGGTTACTGATGCAGACGCAGCACATGCATGGGCTGAGTGGTGACGCTCGTATCCGTATCCAGGACAAGATGGGCGATTTGGTAATGAGGGCGGGGGGAGATGAAGGAGCAGGCAATCCTAGCAAAGAAAGGGCCAGGTTAGATGAGTCTACAAGGTATGCGTCATAAAAGCTTTGGGGGAGTGGTGTTGTTCATTTTCCAGGAGCCAGTGTCGATTAGTTGGACGTCTGTAAGCTCAACGAGGTGGTGATTGTAGCTAGCTACTTACTGGTAGGCGACCAGCACCGAGAGCTTGTTGGAGAAGGTGCATGTCCCCGAGAGGCAGCACTTGAGACAAAAAGACAAGCCCTGACCAAGGCCCCATCGATTGCGCAATTGGCAGAGGGGCGCTCTCATTCGCCGGACCATCGCTGCAATGCAGCAGGTAGGCTTGGTGTTGGGGTTGGTGGGATGAATCTGGTGCGGGATATATCAAAGCTGCTGCCGATTGAGGTGTGTGTTGGTAGATGATGGCATCAAGCGCACTCTAGTCGGCTGGGAACACATGTTTGCTGGTACTGAAGGCGTCGCGTAGGGCAAAGAAAGGCCTGTGCCTCTTGATTAGCAGGTACCTATTTGGGTGACGACACGCTAAAACATGCCCCCAACAAACTGTGGGTGCGGAGTTTTGGGGGGGNTTGGAGGGGCACATCACCACTGCGTGGCCGCTGCTGGGGGATCTTCTGGGGGTTTCCGCGGGTCATGATTGGGAGCCTCATGCGGGAAGAGCTTTATGGCTGAGACTTTGTGTAGAGGCTCCGGTCAAATGTGAATGCCACCCAGCAGGATTATTGCCCTCGGTAGCTTTTCCCTAGGTAGTCGTCGGGCGGAACATCCGGCCACTACATACCTGCCCGCCAGCCTCTCTCACCGTCAAAGCATCACTCACTCACTACCTTGCCTACCTAGTTTGCTTCTTGTCTACTACAGTGGCACTGCAGATGTGTATTCGTAGGTAACAAGGCGGAAAAAATGACTGGGTAGCAAAAGAAGAAGAAGCAAAAGGTACCTCGGCCAACCACCATTGCTACCTTGTCCTTGCCTTGTCCTCTACTCTGTTTTGGTGCCAAACTCTGCTCACAAACAAGTACCTCTGTCGGTACCTTGCTCAACGCGGGGCCGACTTTTTCATTCTTTTTACGTCTTTTTCGGGTCAAAAAAAAAAACTAGATGCATATACTGGATGGAGGGGCAGGACCCAGGCCGACCCAGCTAGTCCCAGCTTGTCCCAGCAATCCCAGCAATTCCCTAGCCCAGCCTTGACCCGCCCCAGGAACGTCCCCATATCTTTGCTCCGACTGCCCGCCGTTCCTCTTCCTGACTCTTCTTTTCCCTTTCCCATCCCTTCTCCTGTCATATCTTTTTGTTTACTATTATTGCTTTACCTGGCCTCTGTCATAGTTCGGCCGGTGGCATATCCCGATTACTCCTCCTCCTAGGCCCCTTTACTGGGTTCCTGTATCGCTGCTGTTTGTGGTGCCGCTGTACCTGTGAGTCAATTTGGCCTGGCCTTCCCCCACGTTCCTCCGACGTCCTTCACGAGCAGGGCCTCCTTGGCTCAGCGACACTCTTCTCTGCTACTCCTTCTTCTATTTAAGCCGCTGACACGCCCCAATCAAGTCCATCCATCTCATCTTAGCGACGCTTTTGTTCTTGACGCTTCAATTCTTTCCGTCCCTCGACCGCCCCCCGGGCTTGTATAGTGCATACCACTATCCACCGCCCTTTGGCCGACACAGACTCTACCCCGACTTTCATTGTCCCTCCCACACACAAGCCCAGCCACCATGCACGTCAAGGATCTCCTCGCCGAGACCAAAAGGTCGGGTGCGCCCTCCTTTTCTTTCGAATACTTCCCGCCCAAGACCGCCCAGGGTGTCCAGAACCTCTACGACCGTATGGATCGCATGTACAACTTTGGTCCCCAGTTCATCGACATTACCTGGGGTGCCGGCGGACGTATTGCCGAGCTCACCTGCGAGATGGTCCTCCAGGCCCAGGCTGTCTATGGCCTCGAGACCTGCATGCACCTGACCTGCACCGACATGGGCATGGAAAAGGTCAACGACGCCCTCCACAAGGCCTACAAGGCTGGCTGCACCAACATTCTCGCTCTCCGTGGTGACCCTCCCCGTGCCCAGGAGAAGTGGACCGCCACCGAGGATGGCTTCCAGTATGCCTGCGATCTCGTCAAGCACATCCGTACCACCTACGGCGACCACTTTGACATTGGTGTTGCCGGCTACCCCGAGGGCTGCGACGACAACGACAACGAGGACGAGCTGATTGAGCATCTCAAGTACAAGGTCGACCTTGGCGGCACCTTCATCGTCACCCAGATGTTCTACGACGTCGACAACTTCATTCGCTGGGTCGGCAAGGTCCGCGCTGCCGGCATCACCGTCCCCATTCTACCCGGCATCATGCCCATTGCCACCTATGCCAGCTTCTTGCGCCGCGTCAAGCACTGCGGCTGCAAGATCCCCCAAGACTGGATGGACCAATTGGAGCCGGTCAAGAACGATGACGTTGCTGTCCGAGAGGTTGGCAAGAACCTGGTTGTCGAAATGTGCCGCAAGCTCATGGCCGCCGGCATCCACCACATGCACTTTTACACCATGAACCTGGCCCAGGCCACCCGCATGGTTCTCGAGGAGCTCAGCTGGACCCCTACGGCCGAGCGCCCTCTGCAGCAGGCTCTGCCTTGGAAGCCCTCCAAGGGCTTCGGTCGCCGCGACGAGGACGTTCGTCCCATCTTCTGGCGCAACCGCAACAAGTCCTACGTTCTCCGCACGCAAGATTGGGATGAGTTTCCCAACGGCCGTTGGGGTGATTCTCGATCTCCTGCTTTCGGTGAGCTTGACGCCTACGGCATCGGTCTCACCGGCACCAACGAGGCCAACCGTGGGAAGTGGGGTGAGCCCAAGTCTCTCCGCGATATTGCCAACACCTTTGTTCGCTACCTGAACCAGGAGATTGACTCCCTGCCCTGGAGTGAGGCTCCTCTCACCAGCGAGGCCGATTCCATCAAGCCCTCTCTGATCGAGCTCAACCAGCGCGGTTTCCTCACCATCAACTCTCAGCCTGCTGTTGACGGAGTCAAGTCTTCTCACCCTGTCCACGGTTGGGGTCCTGCCAACGGTTACGTCTACCAGAAGGGCTACGTCGAGCTGCTCGTCTCTCCCGAGATTGTCGACCAGGTTATCCGTCTCGTCAACGACAACCCTTCGCTCACATACTACGCCGTGACCAAGGATGGTAACCTCAAGACCAATGCTCCCTCTGATGGCCCCAACGCTGTCACCTGGGGTGTCTTCCCTGGAAAGGAGATTGTCCAGCCCACCATTGTCGAGAGCATCTCCTTCCTAGCGTGGCGCGATGAGGCTTTCCGTCTCGGTGTCGACTGGGCTCACTGCTTCGATGCCAAGTCGCCCAGCCGTGTCCTCGTCGAGAACGTCATGGACAACTGGTACCTCCTCAACATTGTGAACAACGACTTCCACGACAACACCACCATCTTCGAGCTCTTCAAGGACCTCAAGGTCGATGGTCTTGATACTCCTGTCGTTGTCGACGCCGAGGCTCCTGCCGCTACCGAGGCTGAGAAGCCCGCAGTGGCTGAGGTTGCCGCATAGACGGAGAGACACTGTTAGACAATCTTTTTGCTATGCAGTTGCCATCTCTCACATATACATTTTGTTATTTTTTTTTCTTTGTTTTGGGCCCCCTACCTTGTCTGTTGTCTTTATATACAGACATGGTGACTCCCCCTCTTCTTATTACAAAAATAGGAGTCGGTGTCTTTTTCAACAAAAAGTTACACTGGATTTATGCATGCATGCATTTATGACTAAAAGTCGGGCGAACGGCGGCGGGTAAACCCATGATCAACGAACATTGATCGTGCACGTTTTTGTTTTCTGTAGTGGCAGCCGTCGACAAACGCATCCCGTTTGTGGCGGCAGTCATTTGCTTCGGTTTCAGCACTGTTTTTCTTTTTTTTTTCCTTTGTTTTGGGCATGCATACGGATACATATCTCAACGATACCCCCATGCCCGTCGCCGTCGCCGCTTATACATGATTGGAGTTGGTTCATATGGATGCGTCCTGCCAGGAGTTTTTGCCAGTAGTGCGGCTCTGCAGCGGATGCGATAGAAGGACAAGCGAAAATACATTTCTATGATAGGAACGCTCATAGTCAGAGCTTACGAGGACAAGGAGGCGAGTAACATCGTTTCTTGTAGATAGTTGAATAACATCACAACAAGCGCCAGTTGGTGCTGACCGCCTCGTACTTGATTTCATTTTCATACATTGCGTGTAATTTTGGCATACTTTATCGACGTTAATTACGCAGTCGCACATTCACTTTCCATTTAGCAGCCGCGCGCTTTGGTGAATAGCCGTCACCCGTTACTGCAAGGTCGTACAATCAATCTAAATCACACAGCTGCTCACTTAAAGACAGCCCATAAGCTGCCATCCCCTGTCGTTCTCTCCCTACAGCACAATATCCTCTTGCCTGTTTTGACGCAGAGCAGCACAGCTACGATCCTCCCGCCATGAGCTCCTCATCAGCCAAAGACCATTCCTTGAACGTGTATTCCTTTCACGACAGTAGGTATCCGTCCTATCCTTATACTTGTTCCCTCTTCGAAAAGAAAAAAAAAAGAGAAATCACGCTAACGCCCAAGTTTTTTCCTTCCCCCATTCACGCAGACGTCCTCAAAGCCCACGCCCAAGCCAGGGAATGCCTCACCGAGCTGGACCGCGCCCGCAGCTAAGACGGAAATAGCGTGGCAGTTTGTAACGGTCAGATCGCCCGATATCGCCGGTTTTCATCGATTCACCCTCGAAATCGCACACGTCTCAGTTGTTCTGGCTGGTAACCATGCGGCTGCATGACAGGCAGGGGTTGTCGCGCAGACCCTACTCTCTTTCGGTCTACATCACAGCCAAGAGGAGAAACATCTGTCTTAGAAAAAGGCCTGGCTTGCTTTGTTTAGCCTAAGCTGGGGCAAGGCTGTGCAGATGGTGTACGTATAGTCCAGCACACCTGGTTCATAGCTCTGCCCATGCGTAGTAGAAACGGTCAAGGATAAATAGTGGCTGTCAGAATTTCAAGATCCCCTTTCGACCTTTCGGCTCCCAACCCGATAATATGCTTCCTTCATCATAGTTTCTGCTTCTAACACAATACAATGTCGCTCTCAGCAGAAGCCATTATCGCCTTGGTGGGTGTGCTCTTTAGCCTTCCACCAATTGCGGTAATACTCTTCAAGGCTTACCGGAAAACGATGATCCGGTATGCGTCCATGCACAAGCTGTCTGTCAAAGCGAGTCACTGGATGGTCAATATGTGTTTAGCGACTCCTGACAGCAGGGATAGAGAGCGGCCCAGATTCTGCGGCTCTCTCAACAGCAGCATAATCGAGAAATATGTACACTGATACCCAACCAAAGCAGTGGACCGTGAGTTGCCCTCTTTATAATGATGGACATCGGGTGAAGGGTCCGATATGCTGAAACCACAGCCCAGCTAACCTGCTCGTCCTATCAACGTCTCCATCCACCTAGGCCCAATTGCGAGCGGAACTACGAATGAGCTGCACACATTCTAATAGTAGATTTCCGGTCAGCGAAGCTGTCTCGAAGGACAAGGGGGGCATGCGTCTAGCTGTGGGTTGATAAATCTAGTGGCTATCAGCATCACAGTGGCAGCCAAAGTGAAACTACGCCTTAGCATCTACAGTTTATAAATACATATAGAAATGTAATATATACCTTTAGCATGGCACGAAAATACTGTCGACGATGAGGAGTTGGCGCAACGCAATGCGCGAGCCAGGTTCCGTTGGACCGTCGCGGCCATCGAAGTCACGGCAGCACAAAGCGAGAATGGCAAACCGGGGAACTATGGGCAGTATTCACGAGCGGTGCAGGGCAAGAAGCAGCAATTTTTTCTAACCAGGGGAAAACTGTCACGTTGGCTATACCGCCCGCGACAGCACTACAGCCACCACTCCACAGAAGGTATTATTCTCTATGCATTTATCTGTAAATTACAGGAGCCACCCCCTGAGGGTGTCTCCAGACGTCTATGACTGATAACTGGCTTGAGTGACAAAAACCAAGGACAGCAAAAGGGCGGAAAGGCAGCCAGAAGAAGCAAAAAGGAGTACAAAAAGCAAAAAAGAAATATTAAAAAAAAGTACAAAAAGCAAAAACATACAACAGCCGGTGTTCGCTGGTCGTCACCGACCCAACTACTAATCTGCCGGTTAGCAGCTTATCTATGGGAGAGCGGACGGGATATCTTCGACAGAAGACTGACCGGAAGTGGGGCTTCTCAGAGATGGGGTTGGAATTTTCCTGACTGTAGCCGGGGTTTCTCCGAGGTCCGCTTAAAACGGGACGGAAAGGGAGTGGGCCGTTTTAAACGGCAACAGATTTCCTCCGGCATCGGTATATCCAGGTCGGCAATACGTCGCGCCGAGCCTGAGATGACGCTAAGCCTACACCGTGAAGTGCTACTCCTACCCCTCGCCCCTGTTCAGGCATCTGCTGCTAGTGGGTACTTGGGCCAATGACTGATTGCTCCAAACATCATGTACCCTAAAGCTGGCTGGCCAATCTGCTGCTCGTGTTAGTCGCTCGCCTGCTTCCTCCTAAGGTGTGGCGGCGGCCAGAATCAAGTCACTCACCAGCCTTCCGAGGTACTCAAATGCGGCCGGTCGCAGCAGGTCGCAGGATGCCCAAGCCATGCCAGCGCAGAGGCGTGAACTCGTCATCTGTTGTACGATAAAAGGGGCCGTCCACTCTATTGAAGGCCAGTGGAAAATGCAACAAAACAAACACATATACACACCGAGCACAGAAACTACGCCCTCTTTTTGCAGCCCATCCATCGAAACACATCCTCTATACAACCAATCATGGCGCCTCTCACCAAAGAGGAGCTCGAAAAAACCGAGATTCGGCCTGGCCATGCCGCTTTCGACGCTACGTATACGGTGCTCAAGGAAAAGCAAGAAGCAGCTGCTACTGTATCGGCCGCTATATCGGGCATGGACGCTGCTCAACAAGAGCAGCTGATTAGCAGTGCCAGCAGCTCGAGGCAGCGACGAGGCCGGCCTGCCGTAACAGACCCGCCACTAGACCAGTTGAATGAGGTCGCAAAGGAAACGGCTTATGCGCACCAAGCCTTCACGCGCTTGATGCTTAAAGAGCAAGAGGTCCGTGAGACGCTTATGAAAGCAGAAACGGAAAAAGACGGCAAGACAGGAAAGGGTGTTTAGATAGTGATATCATTCTACTCGACAGACTCCGTCATACCAGACTCGTGCAGGTATCGCGTCCAGCAGGCATTTTGCGCCGCGAGCCGTGTTGCCTCCGAAGCTACCTCGGGGTGACTAGAAAAGAATTCAGACTCGGCTTTCTCTATACTATTTCCAGTTTCTTTTCTTGCAAAAAATCTCCCAAAAGCCTCAGTTAGTTCGGTAGGATGGCGAATCACTCGTGCCAAATAGAAAGCCTCGTTAAACTCTGCTCTGCCATACCACTCCCGAAAAAGTTGCGCGAATCGGGCTTCCTCACTTGCAGCTGTGGCCAGTTCAGTATAGAACCAGTTACTCAGCTGCTCAAGCCCTGGTTGTTGGTAAATGGCCCACAGCGGAGGTGTGAAAAGTCGCAGCGGCACAGTGTGCGCGAATTCCCAGTCAATAATCCCTATGATGCTCATATCGCTATCAACCAGGATATTGCACAGATGTAAGTCGGGATGATTGAGGACAAAGGGTTCGTCGACAAAGGTATCTGCATCCCGCGCGAACTCATCAAAGGACTGCTTGAATGTGTGAAGGGCGAATAGCTCGTACCGACTATCCGACTCTGAATAGTCTTCGACTGGGCTATAGACCTGGTGTTGTAATACTCTATATTGCGAGAGTATATAATCCTTCGCGGAGGTAAATGAAGGCAGTCGGAGTCGAAGGCTATTTGTTGCGAACGATAGCACGTTGCCAACCGATGGTGTTGGAGCCACGGCAGGTATCAAGGAGCCTAGCCTGTCTAACTCCAGGTATCGGAGTTGTGTTAGGTAGTCGAATAGCTGCCGGAAAAAGGCCGTTCGTGTTACGCCATCAGCGTTTAGTAAGCGATCAGGCACAAGTGGTACGCCATCAATAAACTCAGATATAAGAAATATCTGGCTTTGTGTTTTATCGGCGGTTAGAATCGCGTCATTGCCGAACGCGCAGACCATTGGCACTGGAATTGAGGTTCGCGAGCGGATGTAGCTGGGCGTGTTAGCGCGTTGTTCTGGGGTGGGGTGAGGGCACGTACTTCAGCGTCGCAACCTCGCTCTGTACCTTCTCCCAAGGCTGAAAGAGGCGGGGCATAATGGGGATGCGGATGGTCCATCGGACCCCGTCTTCGAATTCCACAAAATAGCATACATTGAAGCTGCCAAATAAGCGGTAAAATATTTTGCAAGGCTTGCCGTCATTATGATGTGACGCGAGAGCTTCTATGGCTTCTGGTTGCAGAGCTTGTATAAAAGCGTTGGCTGCTTCCTTGAGGGCCTTCGGTGCTAGTGGAAATTCGTCGCCGCTCCATTCCACGTCGACGATTTTCGTCCTGTATTTCAGCCTACGCCAAATGGCGAGCACAAAGGATCGTGCAGAAGTCCATACCGACAGCAAAGCACGAAGGAGATCCATGCTGTCCGATCTTGTTGATTCGAGGAAGCTGTCGCGGGATAGGGGCAGCGAGGTTCCACATGGAACAAAAGCCAGCTAGTTAGTCAGCACCAATTCCCAAGCCTCGCCCCCAGGCGCGCTCTTGATAAGCGGTGGTGCGACTCGAGCACGAACAAGTGCCATGTATACCAGCTTCACACATCAGATTCACATCAGCCAAAAGAGTACACGATTATGTCGTTAAGTGAGGAAAACCTCCGCATTCTTAATGCGAATGATGACAGAACTCCTTCACCAGAACTTTCACCCGAAGCTGCTCTCAGTGGTACAATGCGATTATGCCTGGCCATGGCTACACGACTACAACGCGCCGACGGTGGCAACGGACTTCGTCGCCTGGGCCTGCGCTTTTCCAACGGGATACTCATGACTGCGACTGGAGAGCAGATCAGCCGGAAGAAAGAAAAATGGGACGAAATTTACCAAAAACTACAAGACCAATACAACCCGCTACACGCGGCACTGTTTCCCAAGACTCAAGCCCGTCGTCTTGCCCCTCCAAGACCAGACCAACGACGCATCGACGAAGACCACCGCATCCTTACAAAAAAGCTTGGAGCGTGGCTAGGTAAGAATTGCCTCTACTGAAAGACCCTTTACACTCTGCTAACAGCTGACGTAGCGGCGAGTGCCAACACACAGTCAACAACAGGAGCGCCTTGTCACAAAAAGCGAGTTGCTGCGAGGATAGGTCAGCGTCGGAGTCGACGACTGGCTGGTCAGCCACCCGAGCTGCGAGAAGGCTTAGGTGGGTGGAGCCTATAGCGCCTCGAGAAGGGCTGCTATAGGGCAATCTGTAGCGCCTACCACCCGGGGGCAGCCTCTCATGCCTAGCACGATCGTCATTGGTGGTCCTTACAGTGGCTGCCGCACCATTCCCAGCCTGGCTCATCCTAGCACTATTTGGCGAGCACTTAACAGAGCACTACACCCGACTACTGCGCAAATGTTGGTAAGAGAATCATCATTCCCCCATGCACGACATTCAAAATGAGTTCTAATTTTCTGTTCGATATCCGAAGTTCGAGTCTGTTTATGGAGTTCGACGATAATGCAAGATTTCGTTGCTTCGAGCCGCCCCAACTGCTCGCGGACCCCTTCCACGACAAAGTCGGCATTCCGTGTGTGGAGAGCGACGGCACACCTGCGCCCGAGTTGCAAGTGGCATCTTTTCTCAGGGTTTCTCTCGACCAACGACCGAAGTGTCTCATGTCGGGCTGGGTTTTCGGCAGCGACCCAGTTGCCTGCGATATTCTTATAGGTGCCTACGAGCAAGGAATCAGCCGCAAGCAATTCGCCATCATTCCGCAGGAGGACGTTGGGAGAGTGATTATTCTAAACCTCAGCCGCCATGGGACTCATATTCTGGAGCGAGATGGAGACATCACCACACTCACACCCGTCAAGAGTCAATGCGGTCTTTCAGAAGGGCAGCATGCCACGTTTCTGCTGGGAGCAGTTGAGTTGGATATCATCACTGCTGCAGAACGAGGCGATCTGTACCGCATGAACTGGTCCAGAATGTATGAGGAACAACAGCAGGCAGGCATCACGATGAATTCTTTGACACTGGAAGTCGGTGCACCGTCTACATGCGTTGGTGAATACATTCCCCAGCACGTCTTGGCCAACCACACAGACTACACAACCTTCATCGCTACTGAACGAGGCGGCCGTACCAAAGTGCTCCTGAAGCGCTATCGATTGGACAAGTGGCGCAATGCTGAAAAAGAAGCAAGCCTCCTCGGCAGGATTCAACACGTACGTAGGCCTTCAACAGACGTGTCCTTGCTAATCGCATACTTTATAGGAACACATAATGGCCTTTCGGGAGTACATCCCGAGCCCGAGCGTGCAACTCATTTTCTCCAACGTTCCTGGCGAAACTCTAGAGGCCGAACACAACTTCGACCCGATTCTTTTTCGAGAGTTCAAGTTCATTATACCGCAACTACTCCAAGCTCTTGCCTATCTCCACGGACTGGAAATATACCACGGCCAAATCTCGCCCCGCAACATTGTTGTTGGTCGGCGCAGACCTCGTCCGCACGTCATGCTACACGACTTCAACATGGATGCAGCCTGTAAATCAAGGGTTGACTGTATTGATAAAGACATGGATGAGTTCTTGGACCTATGCATACTATTCCTTAGTCTTGGACGTTCTGAAGACCGCTTTTTCTTCAACAATAACGCCATGGACATCTTGCGTGCTGTTGTTTTTCGCAGACGTGGTGGGCCGCCGCCAAACGAAGCAAATAGTCTCCTTGAAGACGCTGATTTGTTAACTGCTCTTTCCACCCCAAGTGAGCGAGACGATCACGCGCTGCGATGCGAATGGACTTCGGTTCGTGCAGGGGACGATGTGTCATCACTGCCCGACACGGAGTTACCATTTGACTACAAAGAAGACATTGAGATCGACGTGTTTGAACAAGGCCTTGGCAAGGTGCTGATAAGGCGAGACGGGCCAGACTATGAACTCAACCTCTCGCAGCTGATCCGATCCAGCAGAATGTCTCGCTGGCGCGGGCAACAGCTGAGGAAACGAGTGTCTGACGACTGCCGCAAAGAGGGGAAAGGGAATCGCGTGGTCTACTGGATGCCTCTGTGCATAGCTGTAGGCCTCACACGAGACCTGGGATTCAACGAGCTGTTCCGGAAGCTGCATGACCTGGCAGTAGAACGGCACATCTATTTCAACCTGGCGGGCGGTGACGTGGCCTAGATTGCTACAGAGTGGGAAGTTTTGCTGACTCCCTGCAGCATGTTCACTGCAGAGCTGCGATTGCTCAACACGACGCTGCGTACGCAGTCCGCGGAGCCTGGTCGACGATGAGGTGGCCGAGGCTGCTCGCAAACACGTACGCGGGCTTGCTGATACGACATAGCGCAGATAGCGAATTGCTCGGCAAGGATAAGGAAGTTGCACTAGTTCAAACATTGCATCCAATTTAAATTAGCTAGTCAATAATAATCGGATTCCTCTTACTGTTTCCTATCATGTTATCTTCACTTGTACCCCTCTTCCGTTTCATGCACGGCGCGGGACGCCAACTTTGGAGGAGCCTCGCAGTAGCGAGGTACCCCCTTGCGATGGCACGCGACGCGGGAGTATTGCCCTCATGATCATAGAATAAAGGGCTCATATATTCCAAAGCAAACTCAACCATCTTAGTCCGGCCAGAAGATGCTGCGAGAAGTAAAGACTTTTCGCGTGTTGTGTCGCAAGCTGACGGAAGAAGCTGACTGAACAAGCCTAAGTGGCCGCGGGCAGCGGCACATTCGCAAAGGCTGGAATTTTTTCGTGCATCGTCGCCGCTGGCAGCCTCAAATGCGGCATCGGCCAAGTTGGCAAGCTCAATGTGCCGGCTGTCGAGCCTGAGTCCGTGTGTATACATGGCTTCAATGACATCAGAATTCCCACTTAGGAAGGCATAGTCAAGAGCTGAACGGCCATATCCATCCGTCGCCAAGCGAGGAACTCGTCCATCTTCTAGAAGAATTTGAACAATGGACCGGTCTCTATATATTGCCGCAAGGTGCAAAGCGGTCTGGCCATGGCCGTCTGTTACGGCGACGTCGATGCCAGGCACGGCAAGTAGAAGCCTAACAATCTGGGATTGATGCGATCGCACAGCAGAGAACAGCGGTGTTCCATAGTCTGTGCACCTCACACCATTGGCATTTATATTATCGCACTCCAGAAGCTTTCGAACAACCACTTCTTGTTTTTTGGTGATAGCGAGGGTGAGAGGCCGCCATCCGCGGCGCGCACTGCGCATGTTCACATGTTCGCCAGGAATCTCGAGAAGCGCCATGGAAACAGCTTCGAAACCCTCATCAATTGCACATAGGAGTGCTGTGTCGCCGTCGTGGTTCCGGGCATCGGCTTGGACGCCTGGATAGCTTTTGAGCAGCCGGATTTTCTCCAAATCGCCTCGTGAAGCGAAGTAGGGCAGGCATGACGTCCCCTTCTCCTTGACATTATGGCGCAGAATAGAAGTTTGAAGTAGCCGGTACTTCGCCTTCTCTGTGCGACTTAGGTTGAATACGCCCCTCTTCGAGAGATGGTCGCAAATTAGCAACCAGATTTCGGGTGGGAGGTAGCTGCGCTGGGGCTGCTCATTCAGAATTGGTTTTGAGAGAGCAAAGCCGGCAAGCCGTGGGCTCCGTCGGCTCATTTTGTGTTTCATAGTAGAGGATGAGCTGAATAGGGTTGAATCTGGGTGCGTGATGTTGGAGATGGAAGGAAGAGAAAATCAGGGCCGAGGGAGAGGCAAACTGCCCATTTTATAGCACGATATTGTCACGGGGACTAGACTTGGGGGCTTCTGGTCAGAAATTAGGCAGCTAACAGAAGGTACTGCGTTTCATAGTACCTTGGTGGTAGTTGCTTATCTTCGAGTCTTTGCTGAATGTTGCGAGCAGGCCGCCCGAAGGGCAGATGTCTGAATCAGCCTGGTCGACGATGAAGTGGCCGAGGCTGCTCGCGAATGGGACTTTTGTCGCTGCTGCATGACGTTCAACACGAACCTACGATTGCGAAACACGAAGCTTCTGTGGCTGGCTCGCGGAATGGATGTCTGAATCAGCCCGGTCGACAAGGAAGTGGCCTAGTATACTCGAGGATCGAAACTTCGGTGGTAGAATTCTGCCTTATTCACCGTGTTGATACAGTGTTTGTACGGCGACTCATCTATAAAACGGGGGGGGACATCGCGGCCTCTGCTTTTTCTGCAAACTTCTCTCCTCATGCTATCAGAAAGTCTCTCCATATCTTGTTCACTCCCCATCTGCGACCTCGCCCGTCAGAACTCTCGTGATTACTTTCCACGAGGTTCGTCAATATGCCTGGGCTATTGAACCTGCCGAACGAGATGGTGATCCGCGTCTGCGATCATCTTGCTGAGCGCGATGTCTGCCGTTTGATGCGCGCACGTCGTTGCTTGTACAACAAACTGCAAAAATACCTCTACCGCAGGAATATTATGCATTCGTGCTCAACTTCGTTACCTTATGTCATTGAGGCTGGTACCACAGAGTCTATTGACCTTGTGCTGAGCATCGAGTGTGACCGGCCTTTGGGTCTCCGGAGCACAAACCGAAATGGTAACACGGCGCTTCTGGCTGCTATCAGCACTAACAATGTTGATGTAGCACTAAACCTGATCAGCCGAGTCGACCGAGGAAGTTGGGACCTCAGCTGCATGAATTTTTTGAGCACTTGGCGACCACTCACACTCGCCGTGTCAAAGAACCAGGAGGAAATTGTCCAAGCCTTGGTTGATAAGGAGGTGGAAACCCTCGACTGGGGTTCAGACAGTCACACTCGTGGATCTCCCCTACTTCTGGCTGCAAAATATAGCCGCTACCGTTTGGTTGCGATGTTACTCCGGCTCAGGAATCTTGATCGGCTGGTAACTGACGACGAGCGTCGCACTGCGCTAGATCTAGCAGTTCTGTCCGGCTGTTGGCGGACAGTCCAAGCTCTTCTAGATGATCCCTTGACGGCGGTTGCACAATATGGATATAACCCGCTCTTTCATGCAATAGAATCTCGGAATGTTGCGATTGTTGAGACTCTTGTGCGAGGGCGGGTTTGCATAATTCCTCCCCACATTGCCAAAGCCTTAAAGACGGGCAGCGAGGCCATCGTGTCCGCACTTCTGTCGAGCAGACATGACCTGAACTACGCCGAGTGGAATGGTTGCGGGGCTTTGGCATGTGCTGCCGAGGGAGGTCTGGTGAATTTCGTCGAGATGCTTCTGCCCGGCGCCAATTCAGTAGAGCGCCGCGAGGCTCTCATGCTAGCAGCAGAATATGGGCAGTGGGAAGTGGCTAACTTCATTTTGGAATATGACGAGGCACGAGAAGCTGTGCATATGTATATTAGGTTTCCTAACACCATGTTCTACTTGCAAAGAATTTTTGACAGGTACGGACGATGTGGGCTATGCGAGGGTTATCATTACAGACGTTTTGCTCGTCATTTTGGTGGCTAGTCTTAAAAGTAGCTATAGCTTTCGAGAATGTAGTGTTATTTTCTAACTGATATTACGGATTAGGATAAATCTGCAGATTTTGGACCAGCTGGTAAATGTCTGGGTCATGGACTGTCAACTCTCGATCTGCTCCGTAGGCAAGAAGCAGACACGCCACTGTGAGGCGGGCCTCTTTCGCCGCACAATACAGCGGTGTTTCGCGTCTCGAGTTGACGACATCAACATTTGCGCCGCTCATGACCAGTAACTTCACCACTTTCATGTAACCTTTCATCGCAGCTCTGTGGATGGGTGCGTCCCCCATGGCACCGATGGTATCCATGCAGGCGCCCGCCTTCCACAAAATGGAAACCATGCTCGCGTGTGCCTGATCGACGGCGACATGCAAAGGTGAGTCCCCCATGTTGCAGCGCGCATCTATTTCAGCTCCAGAAACAATTAGCTGAATTGCGATGGCTCCATGCCCGCCGTACGCGGCGACGTGGAGAGGAGTCCACCCCTTTTGGCATCGTGAATCAACAGAAGCGCCGTGGTCCAGGAGCGCATCCACGGCGTATGAATTTCCGGACTTGGTTGCAAGGGAAAGTGCGCTTTGCCCAGAATTTGTCTTGCCATCGAACTGTGAGCCATATGCGATCAAGGCTTGGATCATCGTGACATGGCCACGAGCCGCCGCACAATGGATCGGCCAAGCGCCAGTGCTGTCTTTGGCGTGGAGGAGAGCTCCTGCTTCAAGAAGAATATGACTGACTGGGCCATTTCCAGCCTTAGCAGCCCAGTGAAGGGGTGTTGCGCCGGTTGCATCCTGAGCATGAGGATCTGCTCCACGGCGGAGTAAAATGCTGGCAAGATGAACATCATCACCCAAAGCCGCATAGTGAAGCGCTGTCTCCCCCTTTTGACCGGCTGTGGGTGTAAGCCGGGCCCCGAAATCAAGAAGAACATCAATCAATTCTGGATTCTTTTGAGATGCTGCCAGGACGAGCATGGAAAAGCTGTCCACCTTGTCAATGCTGATGGTGGGCAAGAGAGCTGCTACTATGTCGGTAGCCCCATAGAGCGAGGCTGTGATGCAGAGCTCGGCCTTGCCTTCGTCGCTCAAAAATGGAATGCACTTGGCTGTCATCATAAGACACTCCATAACGCGATGATGTCTCTTGGCTGTCTTGCCAAGTCCGCCGTTCGACGGCGTGTGGCTTTGCAAAAGCTGACAGACCTTCACATTCTCGGCCATTGAGGCGTAGGTGTAAGCCACGAGGCCATCACGACTAATCCTGGTCGCATCAGCCCCACGGAGCAAGAGTTCTTTCGTGACCTCAGGATCTCGTCTTTTTGCAGCATACATCAACGGCGTCATGCCTGATTGACTATCCGCATTGATGTCTGCACCATGTTCAAGCAGTGCTCTGACGCAAGCTGTGGTCCCAGTGTGGGAGGCTTTGTGCAAAGGTGTCTCCGACATGTGATCCTTTGCGTGGACATTTGCATTTCCAAAGTTGATCAGAAGACTGACTGCTTCATGGTGGCCATGGCGAGCAGCGAGGTGTAAAGGCGTCGCCTGATACAAGTCTGTCGCAAACGTGTCTGCGCCCACGTACATCAGCTGGCTGAGGATCGAAACATCGCCAGCGGCTGCGGCATAAGCTATGGCAGTGAAGCCAAACGCGTTTTGGGCCATGATGTTGAATGTGCAGCACGACAGTACCTGGACTGCGGCCAGATTGCCGCATCTTGATGCTTCAAGCAGTGGCGTTGCCCCATCATTGTCAATGGCTTCTGCGTTGGCACCAAAGTTCAGCAACAGCTTGATGATGCCAACATCAACCTCTTGCGCAGCGGTGTGTAGGGCCGTGCAGCCAAGCTCATTGAGCAAATTTGGATCCGCCCCGGCCTGAAGTAGCATGTCACAGGCTTTGAAGTCACACTCTCTCGTGGCATGATGCAGGGCGGAGAGATCACCATCAGATCGCTCGTCCACATCAACTCCACGACTAAGAAGCAATTCCGCTACATGCAAGTGGCCCGCTTGAATTGCAAGCATCAGAGGTGGCAGCCCTTCGACATCAAAAATCTGTGTCAGGGGTTTATTGAGGGTTTCGAAAGCTTGGATGGAAGCCAATGCCACCGCATAGTCTCCATGAGCAGACGCCCACGGCAGTGCTTTCTGCTCATCTTTCGCATCTTGGAAGAAAAGAAAGGCGCGAAAGTGGGAGAAGGACGAGTGTGACTGTATCACAGAGGAGAGGTCCTTAACAGACAGGTATGAGAGAACCAGGCCCTTTAGCTCAGGAGAGAGAGTCAAAATCGTCGCCATGGTGAAAATAATTTGACCTCTGTCTGATCTTTTAGCAAGGTCTACCCAACCGGTCTCTTAAATATAATAAATACACACTTTCTCCTCTCCTAGGCCCATTTTAAACAAGAATGACCTTGTAGTGGCGGCCAGTGAGGTGCTTCCCAGCCAAGCCACGAACAGAACACCCCTCGGCGGCAAGACATCGTCGCTGAACGGTGCATCCGGCCCCACTAACCTCCGTCTTCCACACCATCTCCTTTCCGCCGGTCGAGACCATCGGCGGCGGTTGCCCACAGTATCGGCTGTTCCGCTCCGAGTTTTTATGTTGATCATTCGGAGTGCGGATTGCGTTGGCCCTACATGCGCCGCGGGACCTGTACCATCTTTGCGCCCTCCGGCCATGATTTCTTCGGCTACTAGCCTCCCCCCGGACACCTCATGTTCTCACTCTCTCTCACTTCTTGTGCTCAGTAAAGTGCCCAGCTGCTGGTAGCAGACAGAGGGTAACAAAGCAAACATAGATAGCTGTACCCACGGCTGCTGGTAACTGAATGTATTACAGGGCTAATTCTGAGCACGTTTGCAACCTCTACTGGCATGATACTGGTAACCGAAGCCAAAAGGTGTCCGGTAACTTAAACACACCCGGCCTTGGGGACATTGTTGCTAGCAACAACTGCACCAGGTTGCTGACAAGTCAAACGAAAGGGCTGCTGGTAGCTTGGGGGTGCTGGCAGCTGACTGGGGTGTAGTTGCTGGTAGTTGAATCTGCCAGCACCATTGTAACCAAAGAATGCCAGCAACAGCGGCAACCAAGGTGCCAGCAACTGGGCGACGGAGGACTGCGTTTTCAGTAGCTGCCAGCAACAGTGGCAACCGAGGTACCAGCAACTGCTCGACAGTGAGTACGTTTTCAGGAGCTGCCGGCAACGCTAGTGACCCGCTTTGGGCTGTTGCTAGCACCGTAAGGCGAGGTGTTGCTGGTAATGGAGGCCTGAGTTTTGCCAGGCGCCACGGTCTACTGGTAACTAGCCCCAGGCGGCATCCCAGCAGCAATGTAATGCTAGCAAGTCTGCGGCAACAGATGCCAGCACTAACGAGCTGCTGGACACCTGCCCCGTGATGTGCAACACAGTGCGATTGCCAGCAACACCTACGGCCAGCAACCCAGACCTCCCGCTACCAGTAACTGAACCAAATCAAGCCAGGGGAAACGTCCCAAGCGAGCGACCTCGTTGCCAGCACCTTAAACAAACGCCAACTTTAAAATTAGCAGGCCTAAATTAACTCTCCCGGTTGGATATATATATGCCGGCGATTCGTAATTTATGAGAGAATCGCAAAAAGAAAAAAAANGAAAAAGAAAAATCCCCCACCCCTTGTAGATCAGATGTTTTGGCTCCAACTGTTCATTACTCTAGTGGCTGCCCATTCCTGGGTGGAGAGGCTGATGGTAATCGACAGCTCAGGCACCATGACTGGGCAACCAGGGTACATACGTGGTGCGGTTGCTCGACTAAACCCGGCCTTCACAGACTTCCAAATGCAGCATTTATTGCCGCCCATAGGAGAGAATGCGATTACAGACACTCACCGAATCTGCAAAGACACGCAGAGGATCGGCAATTATTCCGAGGCCCTGCCACCCCTGCGTGCTAGGTCAGGTGCTTTTATTGCACTCCAGCACCAGGAAAACGGGCACGTAACGTTGCCAAACCTCTCACCTCAGAAAAAAAACAGCGGCATGATATACATCTACGGAACATCCGCACCATCCGACGATGATACTCTTAAGTCGATTCATCGTGTGTGGGACGCACGAGGCGGCGGTGGTGATCGTCGTGGCCGCCTGCTCGCCGTGCGGCCATTTGACGACGGACAGTGTTATCAAATCAACGGCGGCCCTATCTCTTCGGGAAGGCAAGTGACATATTCTAAAGAAGCGGCAGATCCACAGGGAGCAGATCTGTGGTGCCAGAGTGATTTTAGGATCCCGATTGATATTATAAGTGAGCAGTATACCATTTATTGGGTGTGGGACTGGCCAACGGCACCAAGCAGTGCAGCACCAAACGGAAAGGACGAAATATACACAAGCTGCATGGACATAGAGATGATACCGGAGACAGAAATACAAGGCGTCAACTTTCAGCAAGGGCAGGATTTAAATTGGGCAGGAATAGAAAGCCAGCTAAGCTATAATAAATAACACTCTCCGAATGTTCTCAACATTTTTTTTTATCGGCGTTGCCTCGAATTGGGGCGCAAGTGATTGCTCTTGTCCTGCACCACCAGAAGCGGTGTCTAGCCTTGTCAATGTTCTATAGCCACATTCAACACAGGGAAAGGGGAAAACTCACAAGATGTCGCAGCGTCAGTATTTCCATAGCAAGCTTTTGGATTTGTGCGTCTTTAGCAGCCACATCCTGCTGGAACCGATATCGCAACTTCTGCATGGAAACAAGCAGTGCGTGGTTTTGCGCCAAGGCTGACGCAAGTTGTGCCTGTACCTTTGTTTTTGCTGCCTCTGATGAAAATAATCGTTTTCGTAGCCGTCGATGTTTAAGCGGGTGAACGCCAATGGAGTAGAGCTGCTTTCTTTTTCGCAACTTCCAGTCCATATTGTTAGCCGGGTAGTTGACTGATGCAGATGCCTGCGTTTGCTTCGGCCAGCTGTTCTAGCATAAACGACGAGGGGCGAAGACTGGCGGTGGATCTGGATGACTGAACAGAGAGGGCAGTAGCGGAGCGAGCGTGATAAGAAATGCGTGCTAGAATAGACGGATTAGAAAAAATTGAAATAAAAGGACCAGAAAAGCCACGGCGCTTATGGTGTGCTTGCTATTTAGAGTCTCGACCACCCAGATGGGGGTGCAGTGAGTGGCTTCCTTCGGCGTGGATAGTCGCTATGGCCGAACAGCTGTCCTTCCGACAGCTGCTTCGAGCGCTCGGATATGGAGAAAACCTCCCCCAATCTCTTGTTTTAATCTACGACGTCACATCTTTTACTAAATTTCGTGTTACCAGGGAAAGAAGTAGCCAGCTCACGGACATGCAACCAATGGGATGGTACTCTGAGCTAGCCTTGGCTTTCCTCGATCATCATGAGAGAGGCCTTCTATACTGGCCGGCAAATTCTACAAGCTATAATTTACATTATTGTGGAGTGAGTGAAAAGAGAGAGTATGTACCTAAGACATATGGAGTCGGGTGAAAATGCTGATGATCATAGCATTTACAGAACGATGCTCCAGTTGTTCCGTCGTGTTCATGAGATGATGCTGCGCCGGAAACGGGGTATTTCGACCGCGCCGAGTAAACGTTGCGTGATCGAGAGGTTTGACAGAATCCAGTGCCTTTCACAGAATGCCGTCTTGACTCTGCTATCCAAACTTGATTCGTTCGGAGCGATCTCGTTTACATACAGTGTAAGTGAGCCGCGAGGCGGGGGTGCACACTGCACCTCTTGGTGTCCCCGACCTGGGCTCCAGGCAAATTCTTATGATCAGCTGCGGAACGAAATCCCAGGAGCTTTCCATGCTTCCGCCTTGAAGGTTGCCTTTTCTGGAGCGGGATTCCGCGTTGAGGGTTGCGTCGTCGACGATACGGGGCTAGCCAAGCTGAAGATGGAGCTCAACGACGAGCTTGACCACCTCTTGATTGAACGTGGGTGTGACATTATCCACGGGGGCATGGTGCTAAATGTGCAAATCTCCGTCATCCGAGAGGTGCTCGTATCTAGTGTGTGGATATTTTGACGAATTTCAATAGCAATGCAACTGAAAAACTGTACTTTCGTACATGGTGTCCATGTGCACAGGTTTCGGCGTCCGCGCCAACCAACCTCAACCGGGGGGGNTAGTAGCACCGAGCTGTCGCCGAGAGGATAAAAAGCCGTAAATACCTCAGCTGCAGCGCGCTAATGCATACTTATTTAGCGCGAACCGTTCTGTCGGGTCTTGGTCGAGAACGCGGCCGACAACGAGGCGTTCGCGCACTTCACCATTCAATTGGCCTCCCAGTGCGCCAAATACGCCACTGAGAAGCTGTTGGGTAGCATTGGTCCACACAAAACAGTGCGTCTCCTCGACCGCTTGATTGGCTGGTGTGCAACTTTTAGTGCGCTAGCGAGGCGCGCCACTGATCCTGGTTGGCACCCATTCACGCAGAACAATACAACAAGAAAGATGGGACAATAGTACAAATTGAGGCTAAGGTACTAACACTGCGGGTCTAATAAACTACTACACCATCCTGGTCCGCTTTTCAGCGCCCTCTTCAGCCTCGTCAACCCGTTTGCGCTTCCTACATACAGAAAAATGAGCCGCCGCCGGATTTGGCTGCACTAGTGGTGCAGGTAGCTGGAGGGGCGACACAGCCTGGAGTCTTGGAGGCTGATTGTCATCTTGGTACCATTCGTTGACCGGACTGGCCACAGCTTCTGTCATGTATTCAATCCTTGGCGTGTGGTCTAAGTGGACCTTGACAGCAGGCAATAAGTCGCTCAACAGTTGCAGGTCGGCGCGGACCATGTTCTGAGGTCCGGATGATCGGTTGGATGGGTGGGTGAGGAGCGTTAACCTTGCGCCGTGGAGGAGCGAGGTGTCTAACAGACGAGGCTGCAATTGTGCGAATCGAGAGTCGGCGCCAGAATTAAACCACATGCTGATCCCGCCATCTTCGTCTGTAATAGATTCAAATGTGAGAAAGCTTCGAGAAAGGACGGTGTCACAGTGAAGTGTGACTTGCACGCCTCGTATTCCACGACCTGCGCTGTCCAGGATTTGACAAGTAATGGGCGCCATGAATGAAAGTGACAATGTCTATCTCAATGGGTATCTAAGGGTTGTCTGAGACGGTCAATTTATCGTCCGCCACGGAGTGAATTTTAACAAAATTCGTCTATTTTAGCGTTTTTTAATTTCTTTATTTTAGTTACAACAGAGCCAACCACACCCCTCTTGGCCGACTCGGTGTGGCTTGACTGCAGTGTACAGCGTCTCGCCCGCAGACGTACAACACATGTGGGCGGGGATGATTTGCCGACCGTTAGGCAGCCATCTAGGGTGTGGTGTTAACTTGAACGCAAAGCCTGCCATTGGGTGCCTTAGCTGCCATTCCTCGCAACTCGCTCATGCTCGGCGCGATGCTGACCTGCCAACCCCTCCACCCCTCGGCGATCTTTACCCGTCGAGGGTAACAATGAGCGGAGGGTCTTATTTCAATTGCGTCCAACATTGTAAGCGGCATGCCCGTTTCTCATTGACGCGTAAACGAGTCGTCTCCGCCCTCGTGGCCTGGTATCTCGTTAGTCGTTGTGTGTTTGGCAGGTCATAGCAGAAGGAGTAGCACCTGGTGCGGGGACCTGTTGGGGACGTTGGCCCGTTATGTCACGATAGCGCTTGAATGCCAGAGACGTTGTGCGCAACACGTCGGTAATGGCACCGGTCTGTTGCTCGGTATATACCTCCATCTGCTCAATTCTTTTTTTCAATGTTTTGATTTCCAACTCTTGTCGGGCCACCAGGCGTTGCAGCTTGGTATTCTGCTGCTGCAGCTCAGGTGCGTGCAGCGTGGGGCGGCCCTGGGCATTGGCCGGGATGGCCAACGGTTTCGGCGCCAAGGTACAATCGTACTGATGGTGGGTATGACTTGCATGAGGAAGTGGGGGCAGCTGCTTGTTTCTGCGATGGGCGATCATAATGACCGAAAACTAGGAGGAGCTAGGTACGTACTGAAAGGCGATTCCTCCCCAGTGTACGGGCAAGGGGATTCCTTATATGTGCCATGGCGGCAAACGTGGCTAAAACAAGTTGTTTATTAGATTAAGATACAATTAAAATTAACAATACTCCTAGAAGCGTGACAGTCTCGCTACTGGGATGTCATTGTGGAGTCACTGTCCTCGACTGGGACCTCGCCGCCTAACACCTGGAGCACTAGCGCTGAAGTAAATTCCTTCACTGATTTTTTAAGGCTGTCCACCGCGGCCTCCGCACTGGGTCTTTCCTTGAGGTCACTAACATCTCTTTCCACGCGACCCCACTGGACACTTGCAGTAGCGACAGCTCGCTCAATCGCATCGAGACGGGCAGCGACGGCCAGTAGCAAACTGTAGAATTGATTAACAATGCGACAGAAATGTTGGCACAACCTGGTCTTACAGCTTCAAGTCATCCGTGGTTGCCGATCCGCCAGCGAAGCCGCTGCAATGAAGGCCTGTGTTCGGAAATGGCGGGCCGGGTGGTGGTGGCGAGCTGAACTCCCCAAAATGCATCGGGGGTGGGGGGCTGCCAAAGCCACCGAAGAAGCCTTGTGGGGGAGGTGGGCTACCGCACAGGAGGGCAGCATCCAAGGACCCAGAGCCTCCTAGGTCAAACCAAGGTGCTTGGGGATTTAGTCCAGCACCAAAGTTGGCTGATGGCATGGACTGGATTGTGTCGGGGGAGCTAGTACTCAGAGTTGCCGAATCGTAGTCAAGTGAGGGGACATCCGCAGCCGAGGGTGCGCCAAGATCGAGTGTTTCAGTGTTTGTGGTAGACTGCATGGTAGCGACAGGTGAAATGATGATGAAATGTGAAGCTGAACAAATGGATGTATGAATGAAGATGTGAAGGCACAATGGTCATGGCCAAGCAGAGAGGTTAAATAAGCAGTTGTGAAAGAGAGCTGTTAATTTAGGCGCTGTACTAATATTAACAACCTCTTATTTCCGCTAATTTAGGTGCAGCAGCAGGGTATATTAAGCGCCCGATGCCGTACCTGCAGGATGCATGCGATCACGCCACTGAGAGAGATCAACCAGTATACAAGCCGACGCAAAGGAAATCTGCTCCTGAATCCATATATCTCCTCAAAGCAAGAAACCATCCGTCCGACAATATGTTCATGAATCTAGCCATTGTGTTTGCTTGCTTTGCCTGGCGCACTGCCGCTTATCTCAACATGTGTGTCGATTCACCTTCTGCCCTCTTAGATGCGGGGCGCTCTGTAGTGTCTGCCAAGTTAGTGATTGAATGACCACCATGCATTTATTGGACTGTACTAACCTGAAGGAGCATCAATGTCCCCGAGGGAACGAGGTGCGAGGCGTCTCTACAGTTCTCAAACACCTCTTTTCTGCCGATCCACTACACGTTCTCGTCTATTTCGTGCCGAGGAGAGCAGCTGCTCACATTCACGACCCCGGAGGGTGTACCTAATGGAGAGGCGGATATCGTCTGGTAAGCCCGAAAATATCCCACTTGACAAGCACTAACCTCAAAAAGGCAATGTGCTGGCTTGACGCCGCACTGCACCCACGCCACCATATCCAATGGAACCGCGGACTTGGCCATGCCCCAGCAGCAACAAGGCAAGGCTGGTTGTGTGATTGAGACACTGAAGACCAACACCTGGGTCTTCACTCAGGGTGTTGGGACTGCGGTCGCGACAAAGACATTAACTTCGGTGGTGACCATCCGCTCAACCTCATTCCCCGAAAGCTCACAAACAACGACGGGGGGCAGCGATCAGGCTGGTGGCCCAACCACAGGTGTAGAGACGCCACCAAGTCTCTCGACAACGGACCCAACGAAGACCCTCACCACCACCACGCCAGCCACACCTGGAGCGAGTGGCAGCCAACAAAACTTGGCTTCTACCGTGACACCAGGGAGAAAAGAGACGAGCAACTCGCCATTTGTTAGCACAGGGACAAGAATGCTAGCCCCAGTGACTCGAACTGTAACAGTATCATTGGTCAGCACACTGACCATCCTTGGTACCTATTGCAGTACCTAGCCTGGGTGTAGTTTGACTTGGATGTCTAGAATAGCCTATAAATAAATAGATAAAATCCTCTCTCTTCCCCGAGAGGAAAAAAAAACACGCTTTCTCCAAGCTTCCTGTTCACTGTCATTTAGACGATTAAATCTGAATTTTAGCCCCCCATGCCCTCCAATATTCTGCCTCCTCTCCGTCCTGCACCCTCCCCCCCCCAAACCCCAAGGTCTGGTTCAGCAGATCATCGGGCAAACATCACGTTTTCACTTGAGTTGGAACCCAATCCGCAGCTTCAGGGATGCAAGAACAGATACATGGCTTGTCTACATCATATGAGAACCATTTGGTTCCATATTTTTAAGATCGAGCGCATCCAGCGAAGCACTCATGAGACCAACAAGCAGATGCATGCGCTTTACGACAATCGGCTCATTGACCTGGAGATCAAGGTTGACCGACTGACACAGAGGATCAACGAAGGGTATTTTATGATGGTGAGTCTCTATTGAAATGATTTGAAGTCCTGTAGCTGATTTGTGTACTGCAAGCATTCCCAGTGTTCAACCCCGGCGTCACCCTCGGCCTCCCCCCCCCAACAGCCCAGCGACCCCCACAGCCATCTTTGACTGGGATGTCATGGATGGCAAGACATCTGCCACTTCTTGAGGGCGGCGGTTGAATGTGATGGGACTAAGTAAAATGGGTAGAGGGTATACCTAAGATTAGCTATTAGCTAATAGTCAAATTAAACTACATTTTCTGTGTACTCACGACCTCGGTTGCATGAGGAGGTGAAAAACCATTCGAATATTGCCACATTTGGTTATTTCGACGGCTTCGCATGCAAAAAAAAACATCAACTCCGCAATCTCTTTGGAGCTCATGTATCTTCCTTAATACTGTGGCTCTTCGTTTGGAAAATTGAGAAGACTGTCTTTTTCGAATCTTTTTTAGCTGCATAGCTGAGGTGTGGGTGTACTGAGCCGCTGTGTCAGCAACTGCGTCTTGCGCGCTATTCATCTGTGCCATAATGAGATGATAGGGAAATAGTTCGTCTGGTCTGGAAACAAGGGTGCGCTTAGATAGTAAAATCATGTGTTGCCCATTAAATATTTATAATTGCTAATCGTGTAGTTGCTTAAATTAACAGCGACCCTGTTTGTTTTAATGGGCGGGGGCGAGTTGCCGCCCATGTCTTTCTAGCCCCAGGTACCTTGGCACCAGCGAGTGAGAAAGAAGAGAGAAGGATATGAGATTGCACAGTGCATAGATACACGTGGATGGGGAATAGATTATTTACTTAGTAATAATTGTTATATGCGTTTTAGTGGCAGATATAATAATCGCCTATATCATTCTATTCCATCATAGTCTGGTGGCGAAGGATGATCCCGCCCGATAATAGATGGCAGCGCAGCTTCGTGCTGATCAACCTCAGCCTCCGATCTAGTAACCATGCTCCGCTCGCCAAAACGGTTTTCAGAATTAACTCTTGTCCCGCTGTCCCTAGCAGCTGGCCGTTGGGGATTGGCAGGTGGCAGCGCGGCTTCACGCTGGCCAACCTCAGCCTCCTGTCCATTGGCCGTGTCCACCCTTCCCGGCCGGTTGTCCGAGTTGTCTGAATAGCTTGTCCCGTTACCACCAGTAGCTGCCCGTTGGGGCGTTAATTTTACAAAGAATGAACCGTTGTCTCTCCTGACTCTTTTCTGATTACCTTGCGCTTGTAAGTGATAGTCGAGTCTTCTCTTCAACGCTGCTGCTTCGGCCGGAGTCCGTTTGTCGTTGGCGGAGCAGGTATCGGCAACGTCACTTTCGCCTTCCCGACTCACTGATGGGTCTTGGGGAGTTTCGTCAGTGTTCGCTTGGCCGTCTCCCAACGCGCTGTCAGTTTCGCCGCCCCCACTCCCTGACGAGTCTTGAGGAGTTTGATCGATGATCGTTTGGTTCTCTTTTAACATGCCACCACCAACTCTTCCTCCGTCGATGTTCAGACTGGTACCTGATTGCGTTGCTGCTGCAGCTGCATCCTGAACTACGGCGCTGATACTAGCATCTTCGGGACGGCGCGTTGATGCCGGTGCCTTCTTCCGAATTCGAAAGACTGGACTTTGAGATTTCGCGTTGTGACGCTGAGCTCGAATACCGCGCGGTTGCTTCCGCTTTGATTGCGCGCCTATATGTGAACGACTTCCTGGTGCTGCCGGGATGGAGATTGGCTCCGTAAATATATCGCCAACGATGGTAGTAGACTCGGTCATATCTTGATCATCGGGGTATGATGGCTGTGATTCGTGAAATTCTGTGCCCATAAAGACGTCCTGGCGCAGGGCATCTGGAACAGCGACAACACTTGTCCTGTTATCTGCCAACACCGTAACATTCTGCGGCACTAGCTGACCATCACCTTCCCTCAGTTGCGAGGCAATGTCACGAATCTCACTGTCGGTAGGAGCTGTCCAGGGTTTGTCGATGTGCCGTAGCTTTAGGGCTGCCTGCGCTTCGGAATTTGGCACCGTTACATTGTTCCATGGAGCAAAATGTAATGGACGCTGTTGTACAGTTGGTTGAGCTGCGGTGGTCGTAGCCGTAGCCTGTACTTCGAGAGGCGACACAGTGCTGTCTATAACGGGGATTGCGGGCAGCGCCTCTTCATTCAGCGCCTCTTCATTGGCTTGTGTCGTGGGGGTATTGGAAATAGGCGGTTGAGTGACAGATACGGCTGGTGCCACTCGGCGCTGCCTCAGAGGCCGTATTGTTCTCCCATTTGGATCTGTTGCCTCCTTGGACTTTGTCCGGCGTAAGGGCCCGAGCCGCCGAGCCTCCTTCGCGGCTGCGGCTCGGTTAGATAAGCCACCACGACGAGCTGTGATGATTTGCAGGCGATGCTCCCGTGGTCTATCATTCTCACCCATCTCGACGTCAGTGTCAACATGCATGCTGCCTACAGCTGCGAGACGTGGCTGCTCGGATTCTGAACCCATATCGTCGATGAGCATCTCATGCTCAGATGCTTGCTCCGTTTCAAGGCTATCCACACCCGCTCGATTGTAGGTAGCCAGTCCTGCCGGAATATTAAGCTCGTAGGGAAAGAACGAGCGGAGCATATCGCTCTGAACAAACAGCGGATCTGGGGTGTTTGATTCGTTTATTGTACCACTGTAGATTTGATGGATGAAAGAACGACATTCGAGAAATCTATAAGCGGCAAGTGGTGGTGTGCCAGCCCTCCAATCTCTGCTGAGAAAAGGACGTTTGAACTTCTTGGTCTGTAAGCGAGGCAGAGCCCGCCCACTGCAACCTCGCTCAATCTTGGGGTTTGAAAACCCCACCTGTTTCGCGATGGCGCAGAGAAGTCTTGCATACTCCGCAGTGCTAGCTTCAACACTCATTTGTGTCTTATCCAAGTCGAGCAATGGTCTTTCAGTCGATAGATAAGGGAAATTTCTCAGAGCCGCGAAAAAAAAGCACCAGGAATGCTAAATAGGCGTCGCTCGTGCCTGGCAGCTCAACGAACTCACTCGGAGCTATTTCGATGTTGCGATTCGTTGGCCGCCAGTCCTTTCTCAAATTTTGAAAAAGACAGGGAACATTTCCGCCAATGCAGTCATTTCTCCTCTTGCTCTTCTCCTGAACTTGGATAGTTCTCTCCAAGACTTTCGCCCCTATCGTGATATACCGCATATTTTGATGAAACGTTTGTATGCTAGGGATGACGCAGCCAATTGACAATGTATTAGCCAACATCGAGGCTCGGACTTCCGAATCCGCTATACCCTTAAATAATTCAAATTTTGAGAACGCCTCCTCGATATACTTCCTGTCTGCGATGCTCTGAGCTGGAGCCCGATACTGCAGACGAGCGACATCGTCAGCAGTCAACAAGTGGTATAGATGTTGTTTTCCAGCCATTATGGTCTCCCAGACTGTCTTAATATGTTTCCAGTAGCTGATGATAGCCTGATCAAGATGAGCGGCCAGATGTTTTGCCCAGTTGCCGAGCTGCAGCCCATCCCAGACACCAGGAAACGGGAGCATGCTATCCAGGGCATCCATGATATCACGACGCCTAAACATCAGTGATAATACATGTCTTTTTGACTGAGATAGTGTATCCATCCAGGCCTGAGCAACAGCAATGTTCTCAGCTCTGTCCGACCGGGACATATGGTACCGTATGCTGCGAAATATATCACCATCGCGGGACCTTCGGTTGTTCGCTTTGCGAAGTTAGAAGGAGTTCTCTCTTCATCTACAGGGGAGAAGGCCGACTTACGAGGTATACAATATAAGTCTAAAGTGCAAACAAAGGAGTTTCCTAGAGTCTGTCGCGCACGATCTAGAGTTTCCTTGGAGTGCATGCAAACTATGTTGTGATTTTCGACAAGCGGGGGGGTGGCCGCCGCCCGCAATTCCGACGCATCCAGCTTCAAAGCCCTCAGTAAACTGTCTCTAGATTCAAGCGACAGCAAACATGTAACTTTGCATCCGTTATGACTCAAATTGGCGGCGAGGTCTTCCGTCGGCAGGATGGATTGCCCGTCCGGCTGCAAGGCTGAAAGAGGTGCCCGAACGCGCCCCTCGATGAATAAGGACTCCATAGTTACCACTAATAAAGCCTACCGTTTATTGACCAACGAATGGAGGAGTAAAAAACTATATCAAAGAGAATAAGGAAAATGAATTATGGTAATTGATTATTTATCTTATTTTTATAAAAGGTTTAATATAAACATTTATAAACATTTTATGAATTGTTTAATTAAGTTTTATTTGAGCGCCAGGTTAAAATAAACAGAGCTAGCGTCTCCATGACTGCCTATTTGTGCTCGAGGTGGCCCTGCTCACCGGCGCGCCGGAGCACTCACCTGGCGGGCTCATAAAGGCGACAAAAAACAAGCTCCAGAGTCGGCATAGCGTATTTCTTTTCCCCTAGAGCTATAATGCAATCTGAAATTCTCCTTAGGCTTCGCTCATCCGGCCCTGGGCTCCCCGGGCCTTACCTGGAGGAGTCCCTAGCGCCATATCAGGTATTAGAAAATCATCCACAGACATCATTTCATATACTCCTAGCTATTGGAGGAAGGCAAAAGGCTCGTTTTTTCCGTTGTCCAAACTCTGTTGGGTCAATTTCGCTAAGGCAGTTGAGTGGCGAGTGCATTCTACTGGACTCTGGACTGCACCAATATGAAGGCGATCTGCCTCGCATAAATGGCGGTCCAGTGCCAGGCCACTACTGCTACCACGAACTCAAAGCTGCCCACGGCAGTCCCCATCAGATTGCGGACAAGCTGGTCTATAGACTTTTTTCGCACTTTTCCGACGTCAATGTCATATTTATTCAAGATTTTGGTGGAATTCGCCGAACCGTTGAGTTACTATGCTGTTGGGCTCTGTTCGCAGAGGGCGTCTCGCGCCAGCAGGACACTGCACTAGTACTGATCCAAGATCAGCCGCTCTCTCTTGAGCATGTGCGCTTCGAAATGACTGTGCAATTGCTTGACATGATTCGGTCAAGAGATCCAGGGCGGCAAATATCTGCGGCGGAAATCAAAATTCTCATAGCAAGGACATTTAGCTTCTACTATATGAGTTCTCGTGCCCCTCTGCATGCATTACTTCAGCTTGCGACATCTCAGGCAGAAGGGCGACGCCGCCGCGGATTTGAGCTTTCGGGTGCTCACACGAAAACTCTTGTCCGACGAGCGATCTCACAATTTGCGCGAACCCCGCACCAATCCCTCCCGCTCGTCGAATTATCGAGGGAGAGATCGCCTGTACCGAAGACCCTTCAGGAGCATATCACTGCTACACTGCTAGCAAATAGAAACCAGGCCATGGAAGCCTGCGACGTTCTAGTTGCATCGGCGCTATCTCTAGATGCTGTCTTAGGCGGTGGCCACTGTAAGCAACCGAAGAATGTGCATCTTGTCGTCACTAACAGTTGAGGGTTTAGGTTTCCCGGCCAGCGAAGTATTTGATATTCTGTATTCGCGAGATGTTTTGGCCTGCGAGCGCGAGACAAATTTGTTTGGCTTCGCGTACAGGATCAGGTCGCTCTTTCTAGGCTTCATGCAGGCCGCCAAGATGCGTCCAGCACTACTTGCTACCGATCACCTGGACCGATCCAGAGCTTGGTTGGGAACAGGCGCGCAAGTCGCGCAAGTCAGTGGCACTACCTCGTGCGTCACTTGTATCGTGCGGGTTGCTGAGCACAGCCTGGGCTGCCGACACTCCTATTGCGGTCGCTGTGTTACCTATTTTTTTAAGCAAACGAAGAGCTGGAGTTTTCTCCCCCCCCGCTTGTGTGGTCTGCCTTACTCCGAATACTGCGTGGCTCAAGATGCTGCCGCCAACTGCCGGAACCTCAACGCTCCAACTTGGCGGCGGAGCTGTGCGCAAGACCGAGGAGTTTATTCGAGCCATACAAATGTTTGGCGGATTGAAATATGTCCCTATTTATGAGCAGTTCGATTTCGTTCGAGCGAAAGACACAGGTATGCGTCTGTAGTTGCCTCATCTTGGCCCAATCTAATCCCCGCCAGGCCTATTTTTCATGCTGACCTTGTTCCACGAACGCTGGTCATTGTCCGACTGCGCGTACCATGCAGCTCGCCTGGAGAAGTGTAAACAGAGAAAGAAGCACGTCACTTTCGGACGTGATCTGGGATGGGATTTATCGATATTTCTTGACTCACCGGGAAGATACAAAATCGATCCTGACTTGGATTTCGACAAGCACGCTAAATGTGTAGCGACCAAGAAGTACGTGGAAGATCGCACAGCCTATATGAGGATACTAAAAAATTAAACAGAGGTGGCATTACTGTGAGATGGTCTGATTCTGAAACGTTTCCAGAGAATATCAGCGAAATTTCGCACACCCTTGTCGCATCGCTTTTCTACGTCGAACTTGTTGACAACCCCCGCTTCTATTCATCCCCCGAACTGTGTGAACTAAAAGTCCTCTGCCGCGTCCCGCCAGGGCCAGAATTGATAGGCTTCCTTTCCTTTCTTCTGAGGACCCAAACTATGGTTGAGTACAAGGGCAGCGAAACTAGGCCCTATCAGGCCAGATTGTGTAGTCCTTCGATCATGATCGCCTGCCATAATGGCTTACCATTCCAGCACCGCCTTGTTATGGAGGCACTGTCGCAGGATACGGAAATTAACATTTCCATTGCATTTCATTTGGGAAATAAGATGAGTTCATATAGCATTGGTAATTGCCCCTATAGTTTGAGAAAACTGATAGCAGACCAAGGACTAGATTGTCCATTTAGTAGCAGTAGAACATCGGCGGACAGTGAAGGGGAAGGAATAGCGTTCCAATTGGATAATTTGATCAATTTGCTAGATGGAGCTAAATAGAATAATATACAACATGATGTCATGGCCTTTATTACAAGTAGCTATTGAGAAGTGTCAAAATGGCCTTGCGCTGTCCAGCAGATACTGGTGTTGGCTGATGTAACACGGCAGAGGCATTCGCCATACTGTAATCCAAGGCCTTTGGGTCAATGGTTTGGTGAAATGGTGTAGAGTCCTGGTCTGGCAGATTTCGCCCACTGCTGTTGATAGGCTGTGGGCATAGGATCGCTGGCGACAAAGCCAGGTCCCCATCCCACGGCTGAGTGTCCGCCATATCGCTCTCAACGAACGAGCTCAGAGAGGTTGGAGACGGTACCGAGACCGACTCGGAATGCTTGGAAACATTGGGGTACTCAGGTGCTGAGTAGTAAGATGACATCTCGCCATTAGAACTCGATGACCGAGAAGATGCCGATCGCAAATATTTATGCGGTGATTGTGGCTTAAGTGAAATTGACTGAAGTTCTCGGTCATTGGAATCTTCTAGCCGGGAGCTCGTTTCTTTGTTCAAGTACGAGTCCACTTCGGAAGGGCCAAGTAGATTGTGTTCCGCTCCCAACAACAGCTCATGGGCGAGGCCTGCTCTGGACTGGTATCCGCCAATGCCACCATCAGGCCGCCTGATCGCAACAATTATGTCAACATTGTACAGCTGAGCGAAAGCATTTGCCTTCGTGCACATGCCCCATTGCCGATTTGACAGCCCCGCGCGGCGATCCTTGTTGACCTTGGAACGTTGTCGGCGAGACATGGTTCGAATAGAGACGGAGTAGTTAGATCTAAGAAGTTGGAATGTGCAGTGTCTCAACTGGGCGCGAGTCCCATTGCTTTTTAAGATCATCTAGCCGCCCGAGCAGTTTCCCCTGGCTAAGTTGACGCCGTGCTATTTACGGAGCAGCGGAGCCCGTTCGCGCCGGGGTGGGACGACAGCCACCGGCGGACGCGCCGCCCCAGCCCCGGCGTTCGGCGACGCGCCGGCGAAAATTACTGAGCTCCAATCAGCCAGATTTCGAGGGTGAGAATTCTTTTGGTGTTAAAATTAGCATGAAGCTTTATTTTAGTATGTTTCGAACCGTTAAAAAAAGATCTGCTAGATCTAACAACGGCGCGCAGCAGTATAATCGCAACAACGCGCACGTCCGCGGACACAAGAAGCCCAACGCAATCAGCCGCAAACGAAAGAAAAAGCTCAGCATGATTGACGCCAATCTTCTGTACATCATTTCTTTCCTCGGCTTCATTGTAAGCGTCTTCATTTCTTGGTTTGTGAAGCTTCACATTGCCAACCCTGGCGAAGCCTTCAGGCGATATCTTCAGTATCCGTTGCTCTTCCCGAGCCGAGGGATTGGACTCACGCGGTTCGAAGCGTTAGCCCTTGTCTCATTCTTATCTGCAAATGGCCTCATAATTTTTTTGCCGTCTTTTTTCCCAGGTTGGAGAGAGGTGCAGCGACGCGCCGCCATGGCTGCCCTCGTGAACCTTGTCCCACTCAGCATGGGAGGTCGCTCTGTCATCATAGACATACTGAATATGCCGGAGAGCTGGAAGAAAACTCTTCATATTTTCTCCGGATCCATTGTCGTGGTAGAGTGTCTTTTACACACCATAATTACCGTTTCACTCAATCCCAAACCTGGACAGCTCACTACTTCCGGCTGGGCAGTAAGTGATGCCACCACCGGGAGTACCTCCACTAACATCTTAGCAGGCATCGGGTATTCTATTGGCTGGCACCCTCTCGGCCATGCCTCCTGTGCGACGCAGGTTTGGCAAGTGGTTCATGACAGTCCACCGCGCCTTATTTATTGGATTCATGTCCACTCTGCTCTGGCACATCCTTCGCATCGGCTCGCAGAGGGCCAGGGTTTTGGCGTGGGTGTCAATATCGATATGGAGTTCGACCACGTCGTTTCGAATCTTTCGGATTTGGAGATACTCTGTAGTTGCCGAGATTGTTAGAAATACGGAAACTTCCGATGCCACAATGTGCGAGGTTCGTCTGGAGCGGGCGGTTAAGATTCACCCTGGCGCATACTTCTACATATACTTTCCCGACGGTGTTCTTACGTCCTGTGGGCTCTTTCGATTTAATTATACTAGGAGCTTTACAGCAATGGCCATGTGGCATCCGACTGAAGAAACGCGCCTGGTAACAAGCATATCGTTTTTGTTGTCACGCCACTGCGGCCAAGCAAGCACGGTTGCACGGTTGGGTGAGGGCAAAACAATTCTTCTGGATGGGCCCTACGGCCAGGACTTGCGACTTCAAGACCAAGAAACCGTGGTTCTGGTTGCCAAGGGCGTCGGGATTGCCGCCATTCTCCCCTTGGCTCTTGATCTTGGTATTCGGAAGCATCACGATAATTGTATCCGAGACGGTATCCAAGGCCTGAGGGACAGGCTGCGGGCGCTGGAATCGAGCTCAAATGCCACAGAAAGTGCTATCCGCCAGGAGGATGTATCAAAGGAGATATCTGATCTGCAAACTATTAAGCTATTCCGTGACACTACTAAAAAGGTGGTGCTACTGTGGTCACTGGAGAGAAACTCGAATATGGATTGGGTTCAGAGGGAGCTTCAACAGCTCCAGGAGCTAGACGAGCAGCATGTGAGTCGTAAATGACCCGAGCTGTGCACACATCTAACGAAAGAGAAGAAACTATTTGTGGTTTGCTGTGGGTTTGAGCGTCAGCGGGTTGGATTCGACCCATTCAAAATTTCGAAGTACTGGATGTGTCTGAATCCGAATGGTCGACGGTCGTTCGATAGTACCATTATCTCGATGCTCAAGCAAGAGCGCGCAACCTTGCCCGGGAGAATGACTGTTGTTGGTAAGATTGAAACACATAATGCCCTAAAGGACACTACTAACACTATTTAGTCTCTGGTGATGAAGCCTTTAGGCGCCTGGTAAGGAATGGCGTGGTGGATGGCGCAGGTGTCGAGTTGATCCACTACCACGAGGCGGCCTACCAACCCTGGACGAGGGGGCAGCGACCCCGCTACCCAGTCCAGCGCGTCCAGAATAACACAGTCGCATTACAGGACATCAGGAGTGTGACAACCCCCAAAAGAGCATATTCTGTTGCGTCGATGACGAGCATATACTCTAGTAAATGAAATGAAAGAGCAAATTAGTCTAGCTATTGATAAATATTGTATTAATGAACTGTGTTTTTGTCCCTAGGAATTGCCCCTCCACCATACCTGCTCTACTTCGAGGTGTTAGATCAACGTATTTAGGCTCATTTGTGGGCGGATGATATAGCGCCTGAAAGCAAATTCCAGCGCCACTGTAGGGCGACTCGGTGGCAGTTGGGTCAGAATTGCCAGTGGCTCACTGTAGGTAACCGCCGAAACCACAATTTGATGGACTAGCGGCAAGGCGTGGGTTAGAATTAAGCTGGTGGCGCTCTAAAACCAAGAGAGGTTTATTTCAGAACTTAAATTAAGAGGCAATTAAATTAGATATGATTAACTTAAGTTCGATCTTAAACATAAAAAGGATGTCGAAGGACGGGTGTTTAAGTCCCAGTCACACTTCTCCACAGCCAGGCCTACATCTATCCAATCGACAGTAACTTGAGGCGAACAAATATGACAGAAATACACTCAGCAAAGGATACTGCTATCTACCTGGTTGGCACGTTTCGCTACGGGAGTCAAAAGCAGGTGCAGCAGAAGCTAATCGAGCTTGGCTGTAATATCGCCTCACTGAAGGACTGCAATGTCATCCTAACAACTGAGGAGAGCTGGGCTGCGCCGGGGAAGGGATTGAAGGAGGCCCAAAGTACCGGATATGTATCTGTTCTGAAAGAGAGCTGGCTCTCATCTTGCGTCGAGTCTGGCAACTTTAAAACCCCAGCCGCAACTGATTACTTCGCCAAGGCCAAACGAAAGTCTCCACATAAACCTTCAACGATGCTGTCACCACCGCCGTCCAAGGAGCCTACGCCGGCGCCGGAAGTGAACGCAGGATCAGGTGAAAGCGTTGAGGAGGAGGGGAACCCGGCGAATGGTGAACAAGAGAATGACAAGGAGGGGGAGGGGAACCCGGCGAATGATGAACAAGAGAATGACAAGGAGGGGGAGGAGAACCCGGCGAATGATGAACGAGAGGACAAGGAGGAGGAGAACGAAGCGGCGGCAGCGGAAGCGGCAGCGAAGGAGAAGAAGGACAAGGAAGCGGCGGCGGCGGCAGCGGAAGCAGCAGCGAAGGAGACGAAGGACAAGGAAGCGGCGGCGGCGGCAGCGGAAGCAGCAGCGAAGGAGACGAAGGACAAGGAAGCGGCGGCGGCTCTGCGAGATATTGGTTTAGAGGCTGATAGCGCCGTCTTCGACCAACGTAGTCTGGGTAGGGCTTGCCTCCCATTCCGCCAGAAACATTTAGAGGAGGCGAAAGAGGCGAGGCGTCTGATTATGGCGACTCACCCAGCAGACCTTGAAAAAGACTTCTCAAAACGGCGTGGCCAGGTTGAGGTGACCATCGAATGCACACTTCCTCACTCATACATGATTGTGACAGTGCCGGGCACGTCAAACGAGTATCTACCGTGTGCAAGAGAGGGCTACCTCCTCCGAACTCCTAGTTATTCCTCACACGCTGATGCCTTCGCAAAGGCAGTCGGTAAAGTTTACAACGTCTCCAAGGAGACAGACTTGGTTGGGAGGACGCTTGCAGATTTCATATTCTGGACTGTAGCAGTCGGGCCAAGGGCTTGTTACATTATGGGCGTGCTTCAGGGCACTGACAAGATCATCGTCATTACACGGGGAGAGTTCAAAAAGGCGTTCACTCCCAAGCTAGCTGATCGCCAGCTTGATCAGATACTACTCTCATTTGGTCAAGAACCTGTCAGCAAAGGCAAGGGCAAGGGCAAGAAGGCTCAGACTTTGGTAAAGGTAATGTGAGGAGGCTCGCAGCTATTACGAGCAAACCACAAGTAAGAAAATGCATTTAAAGGGAAAACAAGAAAAAAAGAAAGCAAGTTTAGTTATATAAAATAAATATATTTAAATATATTAAAAATTTGTATATTTAAATTGTAGCACTTATTACTGTCTTTGTGAGCTTGGCCTGTTAGTTCTTGTGTATATTTTATCTGTATAATCGTTCTGTGGATTTACCTGGCTCTTTAACCTAGAAGTCGCGACATCAATCATCATGATACTTCGCTGAAAACTTCCATTGATATCCTGAAGCTCACAGATGGAGGAATGGATCATCTGTCTCTGAGCCTGGAGGTGGTCATAGACGTGGTATAAGATTTGTAGGGAGCGGGCTACCGTTTCTTTTGTTTCAGCTGCGGTGGCAGGGCTGGTATTGCCCATGTCGACAATATCTGGAGCGGCCGTATTCTCGGATTCCATTCTCACAGCAATATCATTCCTGGTGGAATTTCTGAAAAGTGTACTGCAATGAAGGGAAAGAAACACTCTACTTATATCGCGATTATTTGCTGCTAAAGACGCCCCCCGCCATTGGGTGGCGCCACGCTCCTCGAGTCACCGCGGAGGTGGTGCTAAATTAAGAACTATAGTGGGCATGACCCCGCACCACCCTGCCGCGACCTCTCCCATGTCCAATAAGAGGCTGGGAATTCAGGTACATCCCGTGGCTTACACTATCTCTGTCGTCGAATGCGCCTTAAAAGAATCCGGTCGTAAATAACGAAGGCAACAAATGCTATAATTAGCCAAAAAATGGTTATTGCGGCTGTCACGCGCGCTGTAATGGACCATTGCCCCTCCTGTATGCTGTAAACGCCAAGCAGTGTGCTAGCTACCCCCATAGCTGAGTGCATCATGGTTGGTCTAGATATGTCAGACTCGGCATCGGGTCTTCCAGCCGGGGTACAATCTTACATGACAATGTATCGAGTCACCCAGATGAAATTCCGGCGCCATTTCCACCACAGCCACCCGAGGCCCGTCATCGCCGAGAAGGAAGCAAGCGCCGCGATGTAGAGCAGAGGCACATTACGCACCGCACCTGCCAGACTCTGACCAATGTGTCCGGATTTATCCAACATGTCCAAATTCTGCTTTGACACGAAGGTCGATGGGGAGACTAAAAATCCTGCAAGTAGAAGCCAAGCGAAGAACCCGGCAAGAATAAAGTAGAGCGGCGCAATCTCTTGATCCGCCTGTCGGAGCATCTGGACGTATGTCGACACCATGACGGGCGGCAATGTTTTTCGTAAATATTGCAGCGAAATAATGGATAGGGAAGATGCACACTATCGAAAGAAAGGTTAAGTCTTAGAATATATAACTTGAAAATATATATTAGATTAGATTTATCACCTACTTATTTTAACGCCTAGGTCAAGTGTCTGTTTTAGCGGTTCATTATCGGCTCTAATAAGACGGTGCTGATTTGGCGCCGTCTATGTGTGTCTGGCGCTGTCTGGCGCTGTCCTACGTTGTCCTACGTTGTCTAGCGTTGTCTAGCGTTGTCTAGCGGTGCTGAGCGCTGCCTAGCAGTGCCTCCCGCCGTTGGGGAGCTGCACCACTAGAATGAGCGAAGCCTCGCAAAATAGTGGGTTTCCGCCACCCAGCGATGGCCCTCGCTGTCTACCTGTACCTGAAAACAGGCAGCGCTGTCGCTGTCTAGTACACAATAGGCAACGCTAGGCAAGGGTGTCTATAAAGTGAAGGCACGTTAAAACAACGCATTAGAATAAAGTCGTGCCAGAAAGCATTAAAACAAGTGCTAAAGAAAAATTGATATTAATTTAATACTCGATAGCTATATAAATCACGCTCATGGCGTTTCTTCTGGTGGTAGTTCTGTGCTAACTCGTGGCCAAAACTCAAGGTGTGCTAGAAGACATGGCTGACACTGACATTGAGGCTCTCACCTGTTGCATGGCTGCCCTTAGTTTGGGCGGTTCCAGCAGGCCAAAGACGCCCAGGAGGCTGCTAAGGCCGCGAAACTCGTGTAGAGATGTTATTATCATAAGTCCCACGACAAAAACTCCAACACCAACTCACGAAAGAGATATTGATATGCCTGACGTTACTCGCAGTGATGGTCCCGTGGTGGCCCGCCAAGGCGCGTCTTGTCTCCAGTCGTGCCATTTACAGAGGCCCCCACGGGCCAGAAAGCTACCTATAATTGCTGGCCAAACCACTAACCCGTTCATTTCATAGCAGACTTCACAGCAGACGCTCCAGCGAAAAGAAGTGACCAGCGGGCCAGAATCGGGAAGCGAAAAGCCAAGCAGAAAATGCCACTCCCACAAATGATAGACCTCTGTCGGAAGTTTATCAAATGTGATGCCGTGAGGTTCTTCGCACAGAATTGGGAGCCCACCTTCAATGCCTGGGCCTGTCTTCTGCGCACAACGAGGATAGCACCAGACTGCCCGCTCACGCCCCGGGGGCTCATGGGTGCAGTGCAGGTACTGGACAGCGTGATTGGTGGCGAACAGGAGCCGAACCTTCCGCCACGCTTTGGATATCTACAGCTGTTTAATTTCCTAGAGTCTCTAAAGCGACGGATCGAGTCTGACAAAAGGCGCGGATTAATTCAAGCCGAAACATGCCGAATTAATGCCTCGCGGGCGTATGAGCTGTACCAGCGCGCTCAGGACGTGCCCTCTACCACTAAAAAGCTCCGGCATCTCAGACAAATCGGCGGCCGATGGAAAGACGCCATCCGATCGTCTTCGCTCTTATTGCTAATTTTCTCTAATACTACGGAGTCTTTTGCGTATGCGATCCAGCTCGCCCACGACTGCATTTCACATTGCTGACAAATACCACGATAGAAAATATCCATCCAAAGCTGACAATCAAACGTTTCGGCTGCTGGTGTCAAAGGCATTGGACGAAGTTCCTCCCAACCTGAAGGACGTTTGCGGCAAGCTCTCGGCCGCGGCGGAAAAGGCCGCCACGACTGAGTTGGCGCTGACTTCGGGCATAAGCATAGAGTTAAGAGAAGAGGTCCAAAATTGTTTCAATTAAAGAAATAGCATACAAAACTATACATCTCCTAACGATTGCTACTTGTCTACTAAGCCGTGTTACTTGGAACCTGCTTGACCGGCTCGCCACGGTGCCTCCGGTGGCGTGGGAGTCGTCGGCGGAACCGGGGATAGCTACCAAAATGGATTAGAACGGAACACATGTATACCAAAATATATACTCACTTCTCTCTCAAACACCAAGGCAAATGATCTGAGATCTTCCATCAAGTCAGCCGTCCGCTGGTCCAAGTCGGACAGCTCGCAAAGCAAGAGGCTGATGGTGCCACGGCTCGATCTGAGCGCACGCTCTACGTCTTGGAGACATGCAAGCGAATTCTCAATAACCGCAATCTTGTCGTCAGCCAGAACGAAGCAAATTTCATCAGACATGCTGTACGGCAAGAGTGGTTGAGGTAGAGCTGTATGGGATTGCCTGGTCGTCGATTGCGTCCCTTTTATAATAGCCGTGGCGGTTTGCCAGGCGCCGG
>JANAKD010000008.1:0-94862 GCA_027627215.1 Lecanicillium saksenae | reverse complement strand
GTCCACGCCGGCATGCACCTCCCTTCAGCTTTCACCAGCCGGCGCTGGTAGGTGCAGGAGTCACCAAACCCAGAATATTCCGCATAGTACATTGCCGCGTACCATTTCTTGCATAGAAATGACCATGAATGGGGTACGCTTCTGCGCAACGCTGCTGATGCGAAGACGAGTGGGATGCGCGACTGTCGAAGTGAGGCCGGCTCGTGCGATGTGTCCAATCGCTCGTGCTGGAACCAAGTGCTCACTTCTACTTCTAACCCACCTGCGCTAATTGACGTGGCGCCGTTCCGAGGATAACCAGGTCGTTGAGCGTTATAGTCTGACACAAGAGACACATTCGTCTTCAACATTTGTCCTGCCTGCTCACTTCGTTCGCCTGTGCCCGAATTGCTATGCCCTCTTTCTCCTCTTGCCCTTTTGCTCATGGCGACACCAGGGGCTGCATTGATTATCCAACGCCCATGAATTTCTGCAAGGACAGTTCCTGCAGCGAGTTGCACATGGCCCAGAGCATTCGCAGCTGAGAAGTGCTTTCAGAGTTGCCTCTTCTTCCGCAAAGCTAACCATAAGGCCATCACCGTCCTCCTTGGCGATGGTCCCCTCGGAGACGCTATTCTTGACATGCTGGAAAAACAAGTCCCTCAAATGGTGCCAGCCTCTGAGGAGCTCCATAGGAATAGGTTCATTTGCGATGCCAGGATTCCGTGCGACCCGAATCAATGAACCTAACCACACGGTTATGTTGTGTAGATCAATGAACATTCCGTTATGCATCCAAGTGTTTCCCACGGTAAGAACAGCGTGCGGTGTCGGAGTGGGCATTATCAGACAATCACCAGGCTCCAGTATAAGGACTCGAACCTCTGGTGCCCAGTCCTCACCTTGCTCCTCAAAATCAGCCTTGTTAGCGCTGCGAGCGGGCACTATCCAAGCCTTGAAGCCCTGGCCTGCTGCCTGCCACGGTACATATACATATCCCGGGAGAATGTCCTGATGCCATAGCGTGATTCCCCCGTCTGATGACCATATAGAGGACGCTTTCGACGATGCCAAGTCGGCTAGCATGCCATATGTGTGCATCTTACCGAGCCCGCTAATTTCTGCCTTGAGTCGCTTGCTTATGAGATCCATAACCTTAAAGCGGCGGCAATCAAGAAAGCTCGGGACAGGCGGTACTTTCGCTTGTAGTTCCAAGTCTAAAAGAGTAAAGGGAAGTCCACCCGGAAGTGCTTTCGTTCCCTTAATGGCGGCTATGACATCCTCAATAGGCATCTTCGTTGGACCCTCGCGATCAGAACTTGGGTCTCCAACGTTGACCAAACAACCCGGGGCGACACCATCAACCAGTATTTCTGTCAGATCGTCCTTTATATCGTCGTCCTTGTGACGTTCCTTGATTAACATCATGTCGGTCAGTGGCGCCCCTTGCCGCAGTAACTGTTGGAGGTCATCTACAGAGAGAGACAACACATCACATTCTGACGAGAGCAGCGTCGTGCCAATCTTAGCAAATGGTATCGCTGTGTTCTCGGGGAGCAATTTCCTCAAGATCTCCACCTTCCTATGCCACTGGGCCTTGGGATTAGCCACCTCCTTCTGGTGGCATTCTTGTAGCTTCAGCCTGATTTTTGTCTCGTACGTTACGAGATGATCATTAAGGCTTATACCCCCGTCCAGTGTCGTTGATGGTTGGGGTCCCTGTTGAGTACCAGGGCATTGGTGGCGGCTTCCGTCTCTGCGCTTGTGGTTATCGTTCACTAATATCCTCTGATTGCAACCCGGGCAATTGTGGTGTACGGCCGACCGATGATGAGCCATACTTTTGCGAGGCAGTGTTATGCCGCATTCTTCACATTGCAGAAATGGCGGCGCTTTTTCTTTTTCTTTCCGTGGGACTGTCCCACGGTCTTCTCCTCGACAGTTTGGATTGAGTTTTTGGTGCTTCACCCAGTCGCGTCCAACAAAAATGGTCTTGCAACAATACACATGGTGCTTATTTCGATGTTTTTTGTAAGCGGCTGTACCGTACGATTTTTCGCAAATGGTACAGATGATATTATCAGCCATTCTCTAGAGGACGCGTCGGTAGACTAGCAAAATGCGGATTGCATAGAATAAAGGTAGCGAAAACTGGTGAGATGTAGAAAGTAAGACACAGTCCAAGARGGGGGGACACAGGGCAAAAGAAGACGCACGCCAAAGAGGGGACGCACGCCAAAGAGGGGACGCACGCCAAAGAGGGGACACAAGCCATGGGGTTGCAAAAAATGGATTGGGAGCGAGACCATGATGTGGCCATCGTGTTTTGGGGTCGCGTCGTCTACTCAAAACTGAAGACGCGCCTAGGCGACGCGTATCTAGAAGAGCCTTGCCTTCATGGACACTGCCAGCACATCTTCTGCGTAACTGCTGGCGGGACGCGCACGACATGCGGGAGGAGCCGGGCGGGAGAATTGTACCATGTACAGGCATCGACAGGCGCGTTTGCACCGGGAAACATTGGCACTGCGATTTTAATACCGGCACTTGAATTGAATTGAATTTATTTACGCCTACCTGGCACCCTTGAGTAGGCTTGAGACTTGCGGGCGAGCTTTCTATAGCAGGATACGAGAACAAGCCACCTTGTCGCCAGCGTCGAACGTGGCAATGCTGGGAGGAACATTATAGGTTGAGTGACGATGACGACTTGACCATGGATAATAATGAGCGACAGCCTCAACCATCGGTGTGGAAGATGGAACCTGGATAAATGTGGGAGTCAGGGTCGGTGATGTGCAGACAAAATTCAGCTTGCTTAAGAACCCATCAATCAAAGCGGATAAGACGGTTCCTCCAGGTGCAGCCCTATGCGAATAATGTGTTGGCATCGATAGCAGCGTAGCCGATATAACGAGCGCTCTTTGCTCTCGTTTCATCAGCTTCGCTTGGCCATGCACAACGCGCTCAGTTTTGACTCCGCAACACGAACATTTTATTGGCGGACTGAATGGCGAAGAGCACAGTTATACTGTCGTGCATCTCGGCAAAGTCAACCAAGCCATGGATCGGTATCTACTAAGAGGCTACGACCTGGACACCAGTGCTGCAACTAAAGGTTGAACAGTTTTCTCGGGGCTTTTCTCTCCACCAGATGCTCGAACACGCCATGATTGTCAACAAATTCGGTATTGGCAGAGCCTTTGGCAGAGCGAACGGACGAGGTCATGGCCAATACGGGGATGACTGGTCATGCCCTGATCAGACTCGGGGTGCAGTCGCGCAGCGGTTTTCTGAAGCTGACGACGCGTTCGTCCGATTCTGCGCTAGGGGCCGGGATCGAAGGTTGGTAAACATATGAGTTATATGGTTCTGACCACCGTCGGGCATAGGGCAAAAGCAGGGGCGCTCTTTGGCGTGGATCTGATGCGAAGTAGTATCCGGACTCGATCTTGAAGTCCTTAGTATCAAGCTGACGTGGAAAACGTGTGGGGGGAGGGGGGGTATTGTATGAAAATGATAATGAAAGTTGTTGGAGACGCGGCCTGTAAGAAATGTGCCTGCAAGTGGGCGACGAATGGGTCAGGGCCCGCACCGAAACGCATAGAAGCAAGAATAAGACATTTCGGGCGAGAGAGTCGTAAACCACCACAGATAGGGAGCCAAGTATAACTAGGTGGCGTATGTCATACGCTCGCAGCTGAACGAACTTCGGGGGTGGGTGGATCGTGTCATGTACCTCTGAAGATGGGGAACATGGGGGGTGGCCGGTTTCCTCAATCATTTGTTTCTAAATTTTAGCCGCTCATTCAATTCCGCAGTGGTAAATATGCCCCGGGGCGTACGAAAAGATTGGTCAAAAAAGGCAAAGATGGCACCGCCCTCCCCAAACCCTACCACTGGGCAAAACCCTGCAGCCGCTCCCCTTCACCTCATAGCCGTCTCCTCACTCTTGGGATGCTATGGGGTGTACGGGCTGATGGCTTTTCTTTTACGAGCCGATTTGTTAACAAAAGACGAAGAGGTAAATGATCCTGCCTATTCCAACTCTCATGGCCCACCGTTCTTCGACATGTACCAGGTTACGAGGGCCAGGCGATCAGCTGTTGCCGCCATCAGTCTCTGTCTCTGCGTAGCTCATCTGCTCTCATTGGTCAGATGAGACGGCAAACCCAGCCATTTACTCATAAAGCGGACTTGGGTTGCCTAATCCCAGCCAGTCGTTTCCTTGGCTATGCATCCCACCTTCCTACAAGTACCCGTGTGCTGCTCCTTTCTCCCTCGCAAGCAAGCTACCTGCAGCTCTCCTTCACTTACTATCAGTGCCACTTCATATATTTTCGCATTTTTGTCCGATTATTTGTATAGGTGCCTATTCGCATTGTAAGTGAAACGTCACCAACATCATCCCACCACGCTTGCATGCTGATCACCACCAGGACTGCCCCTACGGGCCAATCTTCCGAGCTGTACAATCGATCGTCTATCATTATTTTAGTACACCTGGGGACGCAGTATCCGGATTTCTTCCACGGTGCATGCATATTAGCTGAATTCAATGGATTCAAACATCCCGGATCAGCCTTTCTCTACTCTGTCACCAGTGACAAACCCTCGCTTAATGCTGGCGCAATCGGCATCCCGTCCTCCCCCCCCTTCTCCAGCCCTCACTGCCCATGAGCGCCGAGTCATTCGGCCAAAAGAATGGGCACTCTCAAAGTATGGGAATTCATTCCCAACGGCTGACCAAAAAGAAGCCCACTAAGTGGTCTCCCGAGGAAGATGACACCATGATCGAGCTTCGCGGTAAAGGCATGAAGTGGGACGACGTCGCCAAGTCTTTACCCGGCCGCAGTTCTGCTAGCTGCCGATTGCGTCATCAAAACTACCTGGAACGCCGCTGTGAATTGGACAATGACCGCAAAGACAAGCTTGCTATACTTTACCACAGGTACGGCCGCCCATTGAGGCAGCAGATTGCCTTGTTCGCAGTTCTGTGTAGCTAACATGTTCCCTGCAGATTCAAAGCAGAAATGTGGGCAAAAGTAGCAGAAGAGCTTCAGGTCCCCTGGCGGGCAGTAGAAGCGATGCATTGGAAGCTTGGGGAGTTTGAAATGGCAGACAGAGCTGGTGCTACGCCTTTCAGATTTGCTACAACCAGTACGGGAGCGGCCGACCAACGTCCTTCGCAGACCGAATTACAGTCGCGGGAGAGAGTAAGAAGCAGCACACAGGCCAATTTTCCAAATCCAGGCTATACCGACATTGCCCTCCTTTCCCCCAGCATCGTGGCTCCCGCTGAGACAGCTATCTTCGCCGGACGGTCAAAAACGAGCCCGAGTAGCGCCACTCCAGATACTCAGCATCGGCAATCTCTGCCACCTGTTGAATCTACTTTTGCACTAGGTTCAGGTTTGCCTCCGTTTCGGCATCAACCACCGTCTCTAGAAGTTATCGAACCCTTACCTGGAGTCGATGAGTTGACGAGGGGTACGAGGGCATACTCTACGCGCCGGCGAGGACATTTGCCCCAGTTTCCGCCGCCTCACCTGCAGAGAATTCAATCAGATGTGGGTCAACAGCATAGTGACCAACAAAAAGTAGTGCGAATCCGCACTGAGCCGGATCACAACCGACTGAAACGACCAGGCAGTGTAGATCAACAATTACAGGAGAGGTACTACCGACGACGAGTAGGGTGACTCTATAATCTGCCCAGTGGTTCCATCTCTATTATATTAAGAGGTAGATGACGATACCAGTCAATCTAAACTGGGCAAGCCGTTTGCTTCTCCCGCTTGCCACTGTCGACACAGCCTGTAGCAGGCAAAATAGTCTAGAACTTTAGGTAGGAGGCAATATGAACGTCTCCAAAAACAAATTTTAAAACTCATACAAGCTGCTGGCTATGACCCTAATCGTCCGAAGGGAGTTCTGTTATCGGTAACAAGCTACGTCGCTGCATCGACAAGCAGAAGAGGAACCTGCCGATAGGCGGCTACTAAGTTTACTAAAAGCAAAGGTCCAGTCTGTGTAACCGGGGATTCTGGTGTATAAAACGCCTTTTGCTTGGCTGTGCCGTATTTCGAAGGGAGTGAAGAAATTCTTGTTTTGGATAACGGCAAGGAGAGACTATTACATTGGCACAACAATTATGCCTTGGCGTTCGTGGAAGAAGTCAAGTTGTCAAATGACTACCCTATGTGGCTGCACGTCAGAACTTCAATCAAGGGCCTGCATGGGGCACGGCAAACGACACATTAGAATGTCCGTCTTAGTGTAATTCTTCAATATCTCGATACTGCCTGTTCCTCCTGTTCTGAATGTGGCTGCTGTGTGGAAAATCTCCAGGAATACAACTGCAATGGCTCGCACGCTAGGGACAGGGGTGGGCGTATGTAACGAACTTCTTCTCTTCTCCGTGTTGTCTCTTTACGTTCTGTTTGCGAGTGGGTCTGAACGAATCAGGGCGGCTCAGATCACTTGTTCCGTATGCATCAGTCACTTTTATGCTAATCACAGCTCTATGTGTTAATGGAGTGGGATGGTGCAACAGTATAATTAGAACCCTGGTACATGGACCACATACTGGAGTAGTCGGCAAAGATGGGGAAACTGGGAAAGCTGGGAAAACTGGGAAAGCTGGGAAAGCTGGGAAAACTGGGAAAGCTGGGAAAGTGGGAGAGTGGGAAATATGGGGACGATCGCATATAAAGATCATGATTGGTGCTACGATTACGCTGAGGCAGATGGAGAGGTTCAAAGCACGTGATGAGCTGGCGCACCACATGGCGTTGAGCCCAATCCTATCATAAGCAAAGCTTACTTTGTGAGAGGACTCAAACAGCTCAACCTTGGCGATGCCAGCAACAGTGGTAATATTTATAGTATGTTTTAGTAGATGAACTGCGCTAAATAGTAATAGGAGATTTTGCCGCAGCTTGGCGTGGATAAAGCCAGGTTCGACGGCGAAATAAAGAAAAGTGCCGAGCTTGTTAAGGCACCCAAAGATGGTGAAGCGGGGCAATATCATTTTTTGGAATGCGAGGAGATAAAGGTCTTTGATGAGAACAACAAGGTTTTGGAACTTCAAAAGAACTTTACTGGTTCGGTCCGCGTCACTTCGGATCATGGCATCAGCATAATGGAGGGTAAATGGATAAAGGACTAGGCCTGTATAGTTATGCTCCAGTTGTTCCTACAAAAGCTTCAATAACCTGTGACCAAATGGCATGAGATTCTTCATATACGAATGTATCTTACTGCAGTGGGAGCTATTTATGCGGGGTATGCTAGATATAGGCCACGCTCAACTGAACTGGCACAGAGCTGTTGATCCAAGTCAAGTAAGTGGGATTTATGCGAAAGCACAGAGTGCCAGTTGACGAACCAGCTTCCTTTGATACAAGGTAGACACACTTTGTTATTTCTTCAACACCGTAACTCTTTTCCCACTTTCTAAGCTCGGCGTCGTCAATCGCATGTCTTCCAGTGTCGGATAGAGAGAGTAGCGCTTCGGTCGCAGCATACGTGTGATCGTTTGGAAAAAGCTTGATGCAGAGATCATCCTTCAACAGCACATCTGCAAAAACGCATGCGTCCAGCATCAGACCGGACCAAGTAAATCGAACTTCCATCCCGATACCCCTCGAGTTCGCGTATCGCTGGAAGGCGTTGTAAACGTCTTGGCCGAAGAGCACATGTAACCTACTTGTGTCAGCTACTTTGGTGTAAGTGTTCGGCAACTGTGGAGCTGAGTCTGTCAGTACTGCGCTTTTGAGTGGCTCGGTGGAGAATTTACCTCGGGCGAAAATCCAGGCGTCAAACAACGCTTTGTCAGTTTCATTGGACAGACTACCGACAAGCTTTTGCAGATCCTCTTGCAACTTTTCCGGGAACGGCGCTGGATACGTGCTTGATGGTGTTGGTGTCAGACAAGGTCGAAAGCTAAGCGTCTTGCTGTCCATTTGACGACAAGAAATTGCAAGCATGAAAGGCAGCAAGCCGACAGGATTTCGTTTTCGAACCTCCTTCAAGACTGCCTGGGCTTCCTTTTCTCGCCATCGTCCTGTCGTTGACCTGGCCAAAGAACGTCGCGAGTCAAAAGCTAAGCTGAGGTTTTTTTTTAATTTGACAACATCACTATCAAAAAGAAATAAATCACCTTGCTCCATTTTCTTTCTCAGGCTCTCATACTTTTCTGTGCTAGAGTAGCGGCCCATACTTGCAACGCAGGTTTGAAAGGTTCGCAAGGTGGGAAAGTTGGGAAAGTTGGGAAAGGTAAGAAAGCTGGGGAAGGTAGGAAAGCTGGGAAAGGTAGGAGAGCTGGGAAACGTGGGAAAACTGGGAAAGCTGGGAAAGCTGGGAAAGCTGGGAACATCGTGATATATCACGTGAGCAACTAGCTCCATGAACTCGCTTCTGCACTAGACCGCATACGGCTAGCGAAGTCAGTGGCCTGAGCCTGTTTTTACATCAGGCTGCCCGGGTAGCCCCGGATGCTTCTCTCCTTACATGTGTGTTTGGTCAGGGTGTTATGCGGTGGCTGCAGGGAAGGACCGATTAGCCATTCTGATTTCTGAACTATGAGATGGAGAGTTTGTCATACTGAAGATGACTTGTCGGAGTTTCGGCGGAGACCACACACTCTCATGGGTCCAGCACCCAACCATCTGCCACTCAGCGATCACAGGAGATCGGAAAGCGAAGTGAGAGTATTCCAAGTCAGCACTGACCTATAGGGAAGTACGAAGCTGATGATTATTTTGGCGCTGTCTGCGGCTGGCTGCCTATTTCAGAAGTCACTCCAATTTAGGTTGCCGGGCCTCGGAGGAGCCAGCCGGTTTTTTCAACGTAGCCATTGCCGCCGACTTTATATGTTGCATGCGGCGTAGGTGGTCTCGGACCTAAACCCGTTATCGCTCTCGTTATACCAAGTTAGTAACGGGTACATCCCTCTCTGGAGATGCATAAGCTCACGCCTACAGCCGCGCTAACAAATAAAGATTTGGTGTAAGTAGACGTTGTTGCCTGGCAGAACGGCGTGGTCTGCCAAACACGGCAACCTCTAACGCCGCGCCGGTCCAGACATTGCATTGACATATGGCACAGGGCACCGACTTACACGCTACTGATATGTCTTTCGTGGCTTGCAACATCGCGCTGAGAGACTTCTCTACTTATTATGCAGTATACAAATGCTCCATCCCCCACTTTCATCAACCCTCTTCCACCCTCTTCATCAAACCCATGCAATTTTACCACTTTCGTCACCCCAATGGAGCTCCTTGAACTTGTCGAGCACGACCCCCCCACACGCTGTTTCCAGTGCGATTGGGACTCATGCAACAAAGTGCGTTTCGTGCAAACTCCTTTATTCTACCTTCATGCATCGCTAACTACCATACAATCAACAGAGCTTTAACCGCAAATCTGACCTTCAGCGTCACAAGAGAATCCATACCAATGAGCGTCCCTACTCTTGCTCTATCCGCAACTGTGGCAAGAGATTCATTCAACGTAGCGCGTTGACTGTTCATATTCGAACGCACACGGGCGAGAAGCCTCATGAGTGCCAGCATCCCGGCTGCGGCAAGCGATTCTCTGACGTACGATACTAACTCATCCTAGCCTCGACTCCATCCATATGACTAACATCACGAACAGTCCTCTTCTCTCGCCCGCCATCGCCGCATCCACAGCCGCCGCGGCCCTAACCACCGCCACTCTCACCAACGCCCGCTTCAGCACACAGATATCCCGGACGACTGCGCCTTTGGGTCTGAGATGAGCGAGGAAGCATTGCAACGCACGTACTCCTCTGCCGACTTCAACTATAATATGCAGCACTCCGTCAACTACTCCGTCCAGCACCCCGCCATGGACCAGAGCACCCAGTTCGTGCAGAAGCCTGTCAATATCATCAAGCAGGGTTACCCCGGCGTCGCCACCATGAACACCAACATCCGCCCGAGCTTCCAGGTGCCTCACAGCCAAGGCGAGAACAGCGCTGAAGGCATGACTGCCTGCCTGGGCAGGATCGCCGATTTTTCTCCTGTTGCCGCCCATAGGCCCAGCATGCCCGACGGCCTCTACAACCCTCAGGAATTCCCTGCCATTCACAGCACCGCCGCTCTAAAGCAGCGGCCCACGATACCGTACCCTTTCTCCCAATCAGGAACCGAGCAGCGGTACCAGTACCGATCTCCTTTGGGGTCTGCCACCATTGGTCAACCTCCTGCTTATGATGCTGGACTATATGACGGGTTCGGCGGTCCCAAGATCCTGCTGGGCGACCTATCGATAATGCCGCCGAGAAACGGCATCGGTACTATGTAGAACTTTTCTTTTCATTTTGTGTCTTTACAGGTTGCAGTCATGCAACAGAACATGTCGATACCGGTTGTCAGAACCTATCGAATCGCCCGACTTGAAGTCTGGAACAGAATACTTCATCTTGTGAAGGACTCAGGGCGATATAGTACTGCTTTGAACAAGAGCATAGCTCAATCTCTTTATCTTTAATATGCATCAATTCCCTTTGGCCAAACGTGCTTCGTAGCTTTGTGTGTATAAACACTGTGAGTGGAACTGGTTACGCCATTCTCCTGGAGCGGTACGGCTGGTATCCGTTACCACGAAACTATCCAGTCTTTGGCGGCGCAAAGGCTAGTCATAAGTGGTTTTTACGTCTAGGATTGGGTCAGACATCAGCGGCGGCACGTGTTTCACCTACTCTATCCAACTCCCTCCCCGTTTCTGGACTACTTCATCGGTCTCTGACTAAGCGCGCTGCGACGGGCATTGAATGCACTGAGGTCCCCAGCTAGGCACAATTATCGGAGAAGCTGGTGGATAGGGTGTTGTGCTGAAGCCGCTCCGGGTATAGCTCTGTGGCTTGGACTTGGTCAGGGTGTGAGACAACCAGCCCCCTGGCAAAGTACCTTCCAGAGGTGGCCACGTAATAAAGCAGTATTTTTGAATTACTGCTGGCTGCACGAAAGTGCCTTGTGCAGTTGTGTACCTGGCTTGCCTCGGCGCTCTGTGCTAACAAGGCTTGCATTGGTGGCGTTTCATATGGTGGCAGTCGCGGAGCACTCGTTGTGCCCATGTTGACGCTACCATAGCCATGACATCTTAGCCGTGTAGATCAGGGTCGTGTGAATAGGCCGTATGATTCATTTTGTCGTGTGCACAAAAGCAGAACTATGTACAGGCATGTTGGATCCCCCTCTGGCCATAGGTAGTGTGGTATCCCCCAATCTTCCCCTAATTTTAGCCGCCTTTTACAGGCCCTCTTGTGGCACAGCTCTGGCTGTGTAGATGTCACTCGCAAGGGCAAATTCTATCGGCCATCCCGCACCCACCTCCCAATTATTGAGTCGCGGCCGCGGTTTCTTGGTCGTGATATCCAATCAGCTCCTCTTCGTCACCTTGCCCTTCTGTGTGTGCCTCAACGCCCTCTCTAGGCGTAAGGCGGCGACTTGTCGCCCTTACCCTGTGGAACTGTTTCCACCACCTTTTAAACTTGGGCTCTGCATACTGCGCCTACTTAGTGTTTTGATGCCTCAGTGGCAAAGATTAACTCAATTTAAGGTGCTCCCATGCTAGGCTAACGCTTCTAGAATGCCAGTCAAGATGGACAAATTTGATGTGAATATTAGTACTGCGATGGGTCACGATCCTATAGGTGTTATGACTCAGGGCTAAAAGTCGCCTATGCCACACTAGTTAGGCAGACACATGAATGTATTGATGCTTAACTCTCTTGACGGCCGAAATTAATGCTACATAATTCTTTTCCATGCATTACTGGCTAGAAATTGCGATGTGAATGGGACCCATCCGCCTGGCCTGTGAATGAAAGTGGGGCCCAAGCCACATTTCTAGCCCCAACCAGGCAGGCTGCTATTCCTGAATGGGCCAAGATCCCCGCAATATCAGTGGTGGGGCATAGTAGTGGCAGGGCGATGCACTTGCCTCTTCTGGCCGGGGTCTCATAGTGGGCCGGGCGTGAGCGTAAGATTGCCATTTTACTGAGAGCTTGTCGAGGCCTTGCAGCATTCACAGCATAAAGATATCTGCAATCGCGAGCTTCAACGACTTACTTTGTTTGGTTTCAAAGTTCATAGTGTTAGAAAGGCCGCCCACCTGCCGAATGCTACTCACTTGCGCGACGGCTCGAGCAGCAGGGTATTACCTAGTTAGGGTTGCGTCTTGGGCTGCAAAGTGCCATGTCATTTAGCTAGCAGCGTTAGAGTCTCAGTGGCGCTGCAGTAATTGGTTGGGACTTCCATATTTGCAGGCTGTTGTGGTGAGCGGTCGGTGGGGATGTTTCCACTTAGGCTTGGCTCGTGCAGAGGGCGACCTGGTCCGTCTCCGTAAAGTATACGTTAATGTTGCGGCTCAGCTCAAGCTCATTAATGTACCGAATCAGTACAAGGTCTCCTGTCCCGAATTTTGTAGCGTCTAGCTGTAGCCTGGTGTGTACTGGCAAATAAGCATTTGAACCAACCCCTACGCCCCTTCACCTGGAGGCAGCAGACCAAGTCGCAGTAGTTTCGCTAAAAATTAAAAGATCTGCATGACGAGAAGATGGAATGCCGGATTACACAAAGCGGCGCTCATGACCAGCAAGAGTTTTGCGTCCCATAAAAGCTTGGTTTAGCTTCAACTAGCCAGCTAAAATCCTGGAGAGGACACAGCTCAATAGTTGCAGACCAATCTACAAAGCAAGCCACAGCGGCACGAGATACGATTCAATTGGCCAAGATTGTAGGAAATTGGAAGTGGAACAGCGCCCTAAGTCATTGACTTTCTTCTGTATGCTTGCTATTGGCTGCCACCGGCCCCATACCTGTTTCAAGGCTGTCAGTTTAGCTTCTGGTAATGTCGCCACGCAGTGTGCTAGTTGAAGTGCGCCCAGTCCCCCTCGAGCTTTCTTCAAATACAATAGGAGCATAATCCAACGTAGTTCTCCAGCTACGGGGACCACACCCCATACTGGCCGGTTTAGAATGCGTTCGTTGTTGCCAGTATTGTTGTGCTAGCCTAGGTTGCCTTTCCATAGGCCATAACAAAAGTCTACGATGGATCACGTTGTTATCGTCATCCTTGTGCGTTGTATACACTCGCATTGTCACCCAAAGGCGTCTGGGTAGCAGTGGCATGGGTTGCGCACTAAGTGTGCATGACTGAATCTTACCCAAAAATTCGATGGAGCCGGTTTAATTTAGAATCGCTGCACATAAGTGCGCCGCCATTTTCTGTTAGCCTTTCAGCGGCAGGAGTGGCGAGAATACGCGACCGAAAATTTCTTCGTCCGCGCACCAGCTCGCCTCCAGCAACCTGAGGTTCTGCGAATTCTAAGTATTTCGAGACATAGCAGTTCTAAATACAACAGTCTGGAGAGTTCAGTTATTGTGCAGCTAAGTTCAAAGATCTCATTCACTAAATAACTCCTGTGGATTACTTCTTTATACACGTTCCAGTAGCGGGACTTTCGCAGGAATCAATCATAAATTGAGTCGTCATAACTATATGAATGCCATGAATAATCTTGCTCAAAATATTTCATATTGGCGGGGAACGGATTCGGTCCTTGATGAGTGACATATCGTTCAATGCGACACTTCAAACAGTCATGATTGGATGATTGCGCTCCCTCGGTGCCGTCGTGCCCAACTTCCCATTGTTCCTGTCCACTCGAAAGTTCTCCGTCGAATTTTGCGTGCTTCAATGACATATTTTCCGCTAAAAAGCTCAGAAAATGAATCCAGGACCAATTGCACTCCAGTTCTACCATCTCAGGGTCTACCCACTCAGAATCTGCCGTTTCAAAAGAGATTTCCTCAAGCTCTAAAGAAGAGAGGGTTCCGGACAACTTTTGCATAAGTTCCCGCAGGAAAGCCTCAGTAGTTCTGACTCCCATTATGGATAGATTCCCTAAGAAGCGCAAGTGCAGCCCTTGGCCGATAACGTCTGGAAGGTGAACGTCAAATCCTGGCTTGCCTGCTGTCAACACGTCAAATGACAGACGCAATTTCCTAAGCGACCCAGCCTGCGCAATCATTTCTGCAAGCTGGGGGGTCTCGTCTTTTTCGTGCCCGACTTTACGAAACTCAAGAGAAAGTTCGTGGAGCTCTGGTAGCTGCCTATGGCAGGTATGCGATGCTGCAATGCTGTTCCATCGCTTCAAATCTAGCTCGTCGCCGTGAATGCTGTTCAGGTGAGAAGAGTTGTGTATGCAAAGCGACTCCAAGAAGACCCAGAATTGCTCGTCAATGTGCGTCTTGTCGCGGGTGGACGTTGGTTCTGCCATGATTCTCTTTCCCAAAGAACTAAGCTGGCCATTGTGCGTAAGAGTGTATCGCATTTTTCTTATGCGCGGTAAATATTCAAAACACTCCACAAGTCTTTTTTTCACAAAATCCGTTTCTGTCAATATATATGACTGACCCATCGCGTATTCACAGTACTTGTGATAGGACTTCTGGATGTCTTCTTCGCTTTGCCCGTCAATGAAGCCTCGTCGGTCGACTGTCGACAGGCCGAAACCTTTTCCTGCGTCGAAATTACGCCAAGCATAATAGCCATAAGCAGCGGCGTGAATTGGAATGACCCTTCCATCGTAATGAATAACTTGCACGCACTTTCGGCAATCCCGATTCAGTGCAAGCGCCCAGAGATCGTCGTAGCTTTTGACGTGCACTTTCAGACAGAAGGTTTCAAATAAAGCCTGCCTTGCTACGCGGGACCAAAATTGAGAGACCCGCCGCAAGCTCTTTAAATCCGCATGTGGCAAGAATTGGCATATGATTTCTCCGACTTCCTCTGGGAGCTGTGGCAGAGCGGGCAAATTTTGTAGCACGACGGAACGAAAGCGTCCCCTTCGGTCGCGACGGCGATTCTGAGCAACTGACTTCTTAAGAGCCATGGTAAATTCTCTTTGGCTTATGGACTTGTGTTGGCCTCCGACGTGAGGATACGGTACGAACGCTGACAGATAGGGCGAATCCGGTATGGGAACAGTCGGTAAGAAAAGTAGGTGAAGATTTCCGCCGAAATTTCTGGCAGGCGGGTGCTGAATACCCCCGAGAGCTGCAGCAGTGCGGCCAGCCGTTGCGGGTCGGCAATCACACCGTCTCGTGGTAGCCTGGTAGCCTGGTAGCCAGAGGACTGTTCTATGTCAAAAAGTCGCGTGACATCACAGCGGGCCTTGCCATTCCGGAAACAGAGAGCGGCGCATTTTGGGTGTGGAAGGCCGCCTTCGCTCTCTCTCAGCTGATATACACAAGCTGCGTCAACTTAATCTGTGGGCAAAGACCATATTAGCTGTTTGTGGAGCGTAGATAAGATTGCCGATGGGAATACTCAATTCTCTGATATGTCACTCTACTAGAATATGGTACCTCAATCTGAGCTTCTCCGCACCAGTCGGCAGCGGCAAACGTGGATGCGAAACACGGGGTTCTCTGAAGAGAAAGCATCTTATAAAGCTGAAAATAGCTCAGTAAAGCAACCAGCAGCACACAGCATCCCTGCCAACGGGGAAGGATCCGGCATTGGCTTGTCAACCAAAGAACTCACGATGGTACGTAGCAGATCACCCGAGGGTAGCGCCGCAGAAGAACCAAGTTTCAGAGCGAAATCAAATGCCGAGACCCGTCGGAAACAGCTGGCACATGCTGTTACCTGTCATTTTCCTGCTGAGTGACTTATGAATAGAGGGTGCGTAGAGCAGAACTCTGAGGCCCAAGAAAGCATGCATTGCGCACTATGCCTTTTCTGGATCGGGGCCCTATCGTGGGTCGCTGGTACCAACAGCCATGGAGGTCACGTGGTGAACACCTTGCTATATACCATCGAGCTAACTACGAACTCGCTAGAAGGAGGTAGCGATAATCCCACTTATGGATGCAATACCCTAGGATCATTCAGCGACGGAAGCCCTTCAACCCAAGCACCTTACGCTCTCCAAGACGGATTCTACACCTGCGGATCTTGCCGGCGTATATCCTGTGTGTTTGCATGAGAAGTAATGCGGAGTGACCGACGCCACAAAATTCGGCTATACCACATTTAAGAGATGAGGCTCGGAAAAGAGCCATAGCCATAAAGTCTCAATCGTACGATAGGTCCTTTCATATCAGCAACAATTTGGATACATGCACCGCACGCCGTTCCCCTCCACCTGCATGGCGGAGTGAAACGCACTGCGACGGGCAAACTGAAAGGTTATCGATATGTACAGTACACCACATGCGTATTTTAGATCTTGAAGTGTAAGTTTTATATGAATGTCGAGAGTATATATCTTTTAGGTAGTGGGTACTAAGACCTACATACGGCGACTCGGCTGTTGAATGGGCTCGATGTCTCCCAACTTCGGACGCTGACGACTGTCCGAAAATTGGGCATACAGCAGACCTCGCATGTCTCATTCTACCTTCAACAATATATATCATGTCAAATTGCCAGACGTTAACAAAATTAAAGATGACGATGATTGGACTAATGTCCAAGATCGGAGGATGAAGAAAAGGATACAGAATCGTATTGCACAAAGAGTGTATCGTAAGTTGCCTGGTTACCCTGTTCATTGGCACTTGCTAACGAGGTAGCAATTCAGGTCAGCGTATTAAGAGTCAGGTGACTGAACTCCAATACAAGCTTGAAATATGTGAACGAAAGCTCCAACAAAGAGCACACAATGGTAGAGACGGCGATGCTTGCCGAGAGTTGTCGCAACGAGAAGTCCCCTTTCAGGGTCCTCACGAGGCTGCTTCCTCTAGTACAATACAAAGCGGAATAGTTTCCGCTACCACAGATTGCGAAGCATCCCTGCGCTGCAAAACGGCAGCTACACTTGGTATGAAGCCAGAAAAATTAGGTGTTCAGCACTCCGCTACCGCAGGCGGTACGACATTGCTTGATTATGGTGCAACTGCCATTGGAGGTATTGAATCATGGGCCTTGGAGAAAGTGGACGACCATTCATCTAACTGCCAATGCAACTCGGATATAGAATTAACTAGCGGTGATAGTTGCGTCGTAAGAGTCTTGGGTAATAACCTGGACGGAGAACCAGGGTAGAAACGCGTTGGCCGGTCAGCGAGTTCGTGTTCTACCCACTTCTCGATCTAATGAACAGATGCCCGGGATTAACAGACAAGGGCGTGTTGTTGAGCTCGACAGCGGTCGCAAATGTCTCCTACAGAAGCGGCAGCGGATTAGAATCGTTACCAGGTAGCACATTGAGTTCCTGGGCACAGTCTGGCAATGAGTACCCAATGGGGCACTTCCTGTGGTCGGACGGCTTACTTTCGCAACACAATTGACTAGGTGCAGCGATGCTGGCAGTCCAAGATCGGCACCGAGTGGCGGGCTCGACCTGGAAAAGATCGCACTCGCGGAGCGCGTCGAACTCATTGTCAGATATCTGGGAACCTTGGGCATTTATAGCATTAACGAGCTTTTCTGCGCCTACCCTAGAATTTTGACGAGTCGTCGTTTACATACCATGACCGGTGCCTGAGCCGCAACGGAAGACTGCGGAGACGATGGTCCTATCTGAGAGCTTGGAGGCGCAAAATCAGGTGCAGGCCGCGCTTGGTACCTTGTTGCAAGCCGCAACAGGCAGTCTCTCGGATGTAAAGTCGATGGCCTAGCCGTTGAAGGTCTGCATTAGAAACAAGGTGAGTTAGGAGCGTCACTAAGAATTCTGGAGGCTGTTGGGCTGCTATAGCTAGAACACTGGAGATGCCATATGTATTGGTGTTGGTTTTTCAGATGGTGACATGTCTGATGATGAAGGTCAGGGAACAATGAGACTTTTGATTACACTTATTTGTGGCTGTTGTGAGGCTTTTTCATGTGCCATGTAGCACCGCCACTACTCACCGTCACCAAAACATCGTCCTTTAATCATCTCTGCTATGAGTAGAAGGAACTTCGGCTCAACTGTTCCTATGGAACAGAAAGATACAAGAAATGACTCGCAGCTTTCTTGCGTTAACAAATCGCGCTAGTATCTGCAGCTAGGGCTGTCATAGGAATGAAGTACACTATTGAAAGTCAAAATTGTATGTGCGCAAGCCTCCATGGGTTCCCTTAATCACATATTCATGGTGTATCCGTCGCATAGCCGTACCCGCTCAGGGTCGACTGTGATCACTCTTCCTGGGATAGCACGGTTCATCTTACAGCTCCATGCAAGGTATTTGATCCATGCAACGCCTCACATTACATAAGCTAGCGATCGACCCCTTAATTGAATTCGCCAAACTCAGAAGCAAGGCCGTCGAGTTCCCGTTTCCTATTTTCCCTCCCTTCTCTTTAGCTTTGCATTGCTGATAGCAGTCGCCCCAGTCGCCCAGTTAGACTGCCAATTTACCCAGCTCGGATCGTGACACAATGCTTTTCCTCGTTCAGCGTAAAAATATTAATAAGAGAACTTTGTAAAAAGTAAAAAAAATAAAATATAAAAAATTATACGGGGACGGCCAATGGCTAGCTCCGTGCTTTTCGTATACTAAATAGCTGAGAATCCAGAATAGAGACAAGGTAAACAATCATAGAGGTGTATTTTCCTGTCGTGACGGGAGCGATGTCCGTAACCCATCTCATAGAGAAAGAAATGACAAACTTGCTAGTGCTATTAAGACATTTAATCCTCCAAAAAGCTTAGCGCCACGTCTTAACAAATGCGGCAACTCAAGTGCAATGACACAGGAGGATTCGGTTCGGCCATCCCACCCCATCACAACCCCATCCCACTCTGCTTCAGGCTAGCACTCAGTAAGAACGGGGTGAGCCATACCAAAAGTCTAACGCCACCTTACACGGGTCTAAGAACCGGTGCCTGAGTTCTCCCGGGTACGGCGCGGAGTTAGAGATGAATTGTTGAGAACCAAGGGCCGCAATTAGGCCTTTTCTGACTCGTGACAGCGTAATTCTTGCTTGTGGGCGTTTACCAGGCAATTTCATTTGCGGAACAGCTTAGTAGTCTACGTAGTCTTACCTGTATCTGCCTGGTGCTTGCCTGACGTTCGCTGTTCAGCAACAGAGGGACCGCCGAGATTCGTTTGAAGGTCTCTGGGCCATCAAGTTGGCCACCGAAAGCATTTTCCATCACCACTGGAGTCTTATTAGGTCCTCCGACCCGGCTGATACTCTGTTTAGTGACCGCGACATTTGTGGTAGATTTAGTCAGGCTAGGCAAGTACAGTACATTCTTTTGGCAGACCCTCGTGTTATATTACGTTTATTGAAATGAAATACTCAAAACACAAAGAAGATGGCGGCCACAACAATGTGAACATAGTACAAGGCTGCAGGCCTTTGGTGAGATGCAACGCCAGTAGAAACTACTCCCAGGGTGGGAGACGAGGAACCAGACCTAGAGCTAGAGCTAGAGCTAGATTCAACCACAGTGTCATTTTCATATCCGTTGACACTGTTGCCTATGCCTTTGTCATTGCCAGCGTTTCCGCTGTCCCCCGTCGCGGTATTATCTCCAGCACTTTCACCTCCACTATTGCCTTCACCGTTCTTGCCGCTATCAACGTCCCCTATGATTGCTTGGTGGCTAAACACAAGTGTGCTTGTGGGAAGAGTGCTGGCAATAGTCTGTGTATAGACAGTGACAGTATCGGTAGCCGGGCATTGTATTACGCCAGAGACAGAACCCGCGCTGAGAAGCAGCGATAACGCCGCTGTTGCCCACGGATAACGCATTCTGAAAAATCTGCTGCTTGAAAACGAAAGGAAAAGAAGAAAACGAAAAAAAAGAAGATAAAATTGCGAATATTTTGGACAAAAAACAAGTGACGAGTATGTGAGATAGAAGTTTCGAGTTCTATGAATGAGATGATGGTGGCAGAAGGATTCTTAAACCTTGATGACTGGGCGACTACACGTAAAACTATACGTATTTAACGTATTACTTGCATGCCTAAGCCATATCGTTCGTCTAACACTCTCGCCTCTTGATAGAGAGCGCTCTTTATTGGTATCAACTATTTTTGTTAGCGAGGCGAAAATGAAGTGTTCTATTAATGATGCTTGATGTATTATGATGTGTATGGTAGAATGCTCTGGCTATGACCAACAAAATATTGTTTTGCTTATAGACGATCAATGAAATATTATGGACTATCCTACTATGCAAATTATTCTATGTGCTATGTATTGGCTGGTTAGGGATCCTCTACCTAATTACTCCCTGATCTTCTATTATTCTAGTAATGTTAACGCTGATACCTTATGTTTTTTATGCTTGTACGTTTTATTAATAAGAGCAGGCCATGGCGGCTGAAAGCGATGGTATAACGATTCCCGGTATCAATGTTGTGATGAGGCTATTTACGCAGTGGATTTCCGTCGGTACGGCCTTGTTACGGACAGTGAGACTTATCGAATTATGATCCAGTCCCTGTCAGCTTTTGTCGAGAGGTTCCCCCCCTCCCGGCAGGCAGTTGGTAGCTCTCCAATGAGTGTATGCCACGGTTGGCGGCATCACTTGCTCATGTATTGATAGGATCTATAGCACATATCGCAATATTAGTTTCTTTCTATGCAACTACCTTACAAATATTCAGTCGCGCATCGCTCTGGGGTGGAACACTGCTGAGCGTCTTACGCTGCTGCAGCTCCACCGGCGCTAACCGGTACACGTCCGTAGTGGCCTAGGTCGCGGCGGCTGATGACAGCTAACTATTCTACGTACATGCTTTCCTATTATGTTGCGTAGCAGAATAGTGGATATCATAATATATTATGGAGTTCGGCAGATCCGGGATTTCGTAACAAGACTGTTAGGTAGTTCACGGTGCCGTAGCGAGAGTCGCACATTTGCATTACAGTATCTCAAAGTCTTACTATATCTAGATGGTCACCCTCCGCTGGAATTCATTACATGTAACACTTAGCTCTCTTGGTTCGAAATGTCTCTAATGAGCCCACTCAAAAAGGAAAATTCTCAGGAGTACAGGATAAGAGTAAGTGTCGGAAGGTGCCATCGTGTCGATAGATAGCCCCAGCGCCACTCAATGTTGAGGGGCCCAGCAGTTAATCCGCGCTAGGATGACTACTGCAAATTTCTCACAAAATAGCCTTGTTTGGTTAATATCAACATTAAATGCTGCAATAACAAGCACCGGCGTTCCGGCACTCCGACTCACTGGCACTCTAGTCATCGGCACTCCGACTATCCGGCTCATGGAATCTCCGTGAGAGCAAATTACTTGTGAGAAACGATTTTACGTTAAACCCGGGAAAGCCAGGGGAGCTCATGCACGCTACCCAGTCCAATAGGTCAAGTCTGCAGCAGCAACGTACATGCTTATAAGTAGTAAAATAAATCAGAGGTGATAACTCTTTTTGAACTTACTCATTAGTTTGGAATCAGATTTTAGAAGTCTACTACGGCTCCGCCGAGAATATTTCAGAGAAAACGTTCCAATGTGCAGACTCGAGAGCTTCACGACTGGCTCCGAGTAATGTTACCATTTCCACGGCAGAGAATGTGATATCTAGTTTTATTTCTATAGAAGTTCCCCGCTAGACTTTTTTTCTATAGGACATAGGTACAAGCTTGCGGCAAAATACTTTCTGGTTGGTCGTATAGTGTTATGTTCATAGCAGCTTCTCCCTAGCGCTCTTAAAAAAAGTCTCCGTGTTGACAATCTCACCTTCAATCCCCAAATCTTTCGCCAGAAGCGGGTTATTATCCAAATACCAGCTCGAGTTCTCTTCGAATGCCTTCAAGTTTAGATATATTTCTTCACCTGGTGGCCCAAATGCTTCGATCCAGTCACCGGCGTTTACCTGTAAAAATGCCGCTTTCTTGTACGTCGCCGCGCTCCAGTGCTGAAGCAGCCTTTCTTGGGTCATGGTCTCGACGATACAGCCAACATACTTGCCTTTTGTCTTCTCCGCCTGCGCGAGAATGGCTTTCACGAATACACCCACATTGATTGAGGTGTCACCCGCCATGGGAAGTACCACGGTGCGCGGCACGGGCATTAACCACACAAACGAACCAAAGGAGGCCGGTGTAGTGAACGGCTTCGCCATATTGCCACTGATTAGGTTATCAGCGTAGTAGCCGACGTAGAGGAAAGTGGTTTTGGCAGCGAGACTGGGGTAATTCTTGCGGATAGTGACATCGACTTGGGCTTTGTAGTCAAAATGTGGCACGGCGGTGCGTTTGCGTTGCTGAGGAAATATTTAGATATACTGTCAAGGACAAAGAGGGTTTGAGCATGCTCGACTTACATCTTCAGGGTTGCCAGGCACAGTGCTCCAAACGAAGTGCTTGAGCGACGGCAGCTTATCCGCAGTCTTGACCACAGTCAGCGCTTGTTTGAACTTTGCCTCGCCCGACTGGGATGCGTTTTTGCCCGTGAGAAGATGCTCCCAGAAGTTTGTAACCAAGAAAATGGCATCCACGCCCTACTCAATTGTGTCAGTGGCCGTCGTAATTGAGTCACTTCACCGTAGAGCTGGGCTATCGATTACCTCATAAGCCTTGGCTAGCGACGCCTCATCATCAAAGTTGGCCGTTACTACCTCGGCACCCGCGGCCTTTAGGGCTTTGGCCGTATCACTGGCTGCGTTGCGTGTGATAGCGATGACTTTCCAGTCCGACTTGAGGAGTGCCTTGACGACAGAGCCGCCTTGCGTGCCTGTCGCTCCATGGACAGCGATAATCTTTGACATGATATTGGGTGGAGGGGGATGATGATGATGACTTGCCTAACAGAGATTGATGACTCTTTTCACCAACAAGTTAAGGTGAAAGGGCGAAAAAAATCGATAAGACGCACTCATATATAATTTCGGTCTACAAGCCATACAGTGTCGAAATCGGCCTGCGTAGCATGTTAGCAGCTGCATGTAGATCGCTCAACCCAAGACCGTACTAAGCTAGCGCTAATGGCGGGGATGAACTTTCTTGTGTGGGCAAGTGTGGGTTTCGACTGAGCGTACAACATGCCCGGGGTATCCGATTTCTGGAGCATTCGAGGAAACCATAGCGTCGTGTCATAGCCACCACGGTAGGATACATAAGAAAACTGGCGCTTCTACATATCATTTACTAAGTAACTTGTAGAGTTCTCTGTCATTGTATGTACCTCCACACTTACCGGCTGTCAAGTAACTTAGAGTTCTAAGGACAATAAGTATAGCTCAATACGCAATCACCTATGCCGACGCAAAACCCAGTAAAGGTTTCAAGGAATCCGATTACAAATACTGACAATTACTAATACGCCCTTGCTAGGGTCTTCTGACAAGCAAGATTAGATGATGCGGGCTTAGGTACTCTCTTCTCTCCTGTCCTTTTGTTTCTCTTGAGCTTACCAAAATTGTAGCAGTCACTTAAATTGGGTGATATTGCCGACATTTTGCAAGCTGAGGTGGAGAAATCGAAGCAAGTGGTCTAAGAGTAGAGACGCAGGGCTACGGGAAATACTCATCTAGTGGGCGGATGACAGTTAGCGTTTTGCCGCCTAATCTGGCTTTATATCTACTTAGGGATATAGCCAAAATGTGAAATCTTGCCGACGATGATTTGTTTTAGCGCCTTCCCATAAAGTTACGTATCATCAGGTCCAGAGCATGTTCTCCCATATAGTCAAACACAGATTTTAGATCGGGGAAGTGCTGTCAAGTGTTGATTCTTGTATTCGTATACGGGAAATAAGACTCTGCTCAGCTCTTGTTCCTAGTGGAAGAGGGGCTGCCTGCGCCCTCTTTGGCCGTATAATGTTCTTTCTCGTGATTCATAATAGAGTTTGCACTAGAAGTGTTTCCATGCATAATATCTACGCTACTATTACTTGAAACAGGAAATGCACTTCTTGCTGACAAATGTGTATTTATTTAGTATTTCTTTTTCAAATCGCTTCTTATAATCAAGTTAAATAGCGGGCCCTTTTGGCATTTATATCCAGAGGCTGATTATATAAGAGCGTCAAAGCACTTTGGCGATAGAACCTCCGCGAAAAGCACCCATTTGCTCTAGCTAGTTTGGAATAGTAAGTCGATAATAAGATTGTCCCGCACAGCAATTATGGGTCATAGGCGGAAGGGTTTGATTGGAGAAAACTAGCTGTGTGGGCGCTGAGACGCCTGGGGACACTGTCACGGGTTAGAGAAAGAGGAGGACTCGGCCCGAAGACCTCGTTACGCCGTCCTGATCCCCGGTCGCGATACCCATGTTCAGCAGTTGTCTGCCTAAGTAACGGCGTGACCAGTGCTCAAAAAGAGACCGAAGAGAGAGTCTCTGGATCTTTCCTCGTCATTTCGTTAATTCTTCGTCTTTGTAACAAGATCGTTAGGTAGATTAAACATGTCTTTCCAAACTCTTCAAGATAACTATAATATAGCTTTATATACCTTAGGAGAATAGTCCATTGGTAGCGGTGCAGTTGCCGCAGGATATCCATGTTCGATGGCCTCGAGTGTAAGCTGTCTTGGTGGATCGACTTCTTAAATAGTTGGTGGATATTCCCGTGGTAGCTGACTATTGGTATACTTCTCAAGGTTGTACACTAGTGTAACTGAACCACGTAGAACGACTGCTGACCAGGATGGTCTGTGTGGAGAGATATCTTGTGATGGCCGTCGATGCAGGCGCTAGACTCGGGGACGACCTAGGCGTAGTCAGAGTGTGCTGAAAGGTAACAATCATCGGGACACGAACCAGTTCCTGGGATCACAGGAGCTTCCCAAAGACACCCGCCCGGGACGAATAATCTGTTACTGGCTGTTCAATGGCGCAGACAGCTGGCACCGACTCGGAAACGAGCCAGCGAGAGAAGTCGCGCAGACGATCAGCCTCGGAATCCGACTGCTCTTTCAAGTCTTTCAACAGCCTATCCTCAGTAATAATAATGGGCGGCGCGAGGGATGCGATCAATACACCCCATGATACAGCTGGACTACCTCGGTGGGGTGTGCCCATGAAGACCACGCCGACCGCAGATACGGCGATGGATAGATACTCTGAGTCATGCCGGGACGCAGAGACGATGACTGTGCACTCGCACTGGCGGACGCAGAAAAATACGATGTGGTCCTTCTACAAGAACCATGGACCGCCAGAAGGGACACTCGATGTCTCACTAAGACACACCCAGCCTACGACACATTTTCTCCCATAGATAGTTGGGAAAACAACGACACCCGACCTAGGGTAATGACATATGTCCGACGAGACGAAAGGCTCCGAGCTGACCAGCAACGACCGGTTTCGACACGCGACATCATCTGGATTACCATCAATGATACAGTCATTGTCAATTTCTACCGCCAACCCGACACAAACATCGCGCTTGATACCCTGCTCTCTTGGCAAGCCCCGCGCAAATGCTTGGTGGCAGGCGACTTCAACGCAAGACACCACTCCTGGCAGACAGGCAACTCATCACAGCGTGGCAAGGATATTGCTGCTTGGGCTGAGCTGAACAAACTAGACCTCCTAAACACTATAGACATACCAACAAACCCGCACGGCAACACTATCGACCTGGCCTTCTCAAACATACCTCTGGCAGATGTGACAGTTGAGGATCACCTTGCCACTAGCTCTGATCATTACACCCTTAGCATCACGCTGCCGGAGATATCACCTGCCCCCCTCCAGCCAAAGAAAACACGAGTAACCTCGGACAGCGAGATCAAACGCTTTAGCGAGCTAGTCGAACTCGGGATCGCGCTCATCCCACACACCGCCACAACACCAACCGAGTTAGACAACTTGGCCAATGCGCTTATCAGCCTGCTGAAATCGTCGGCGCAAGCAGCAGGACGAGTCTCCCGGAAAGGGACCAAAAGTGCACCATGGTGGACCGAAGACTGCGCAGAAGCAGCTATAGAGTACCGTGCGACCATACGAAGGTACCCAGCCGGGTTCAGCTATGAGATACAATGCGCTCGGCGCAATTTCCAACGGGTAATCAAACGAGCCAAAAGACAATACTGGCGTACTCTTATCGACAGCTTTACCGACAACGCTTCGGTATTCAAAGCAGTCCGCTGGCTCAGGTCTCCTGGCCAGTTCCAACCCCCGCCGCTCCAAGTCGGCGATGACGTCTACGAGTCCCAGATGGACAAGGCCGGTGCCCTACGACGTGCCACATTGGAACGCCGTACCGCATCGGATGACATTGCAGACCCTTGGACACCTGTAACACCACCCAGAATAATACCCTTCTCCAAGACTGTCACGATAGACGAAGCCCGAGAGTGTACAATTAGGACAGGAAACACCTCCCCAGGCTCCGACAGCATCACAGTCAAGATGCTGCAGACTGTGTGGTACGCCATTGGGCCCCATGTCCGCCGGCTCTACGAGGGCTGCCTCTCTGCTGGCTATCACCCCACACCCTTCCGGGAAGCAGAAGTGGTCATGATCCCGAAGCCCGGTCGGAGAGACCTATCGAAGACCAAGTCTTGGAGACCTATATCATTATTGTCATGCTTGGGCAAGCGCCTCGAGCGGCTAATAGCGAGGCGCCTCGCCTGGGCAGCCATCCACTACGGCGTCCTCCACACACAGCAAGCAGGAGCCCTGCCAAAAAGATCAGCTGTCGACTTAGTGGCTGCGTTAGTGCATGACATTGAGGAAACATTTGCTCAAGGACTGGTAGCCACACTGGTTACAATGGATGTGGAAGGTGCCTTCGACACTGTCATGCGCAACCGACTCATTCTCCGCCTACGCCAACAGGGATGGCCAGAACACCTCGCACGCTGGGCTGGCTCCTTCATGCAAGACAGGGCGGCCCGGGTGAGATACCAAGACGTCACCACACCTACCTCACCGTTGCAGTGTGGCTTGCCTCAAGGATCACCCGCATCGCCAATTCTTTTCCTGCTATATACAGAGCCGATTTACAGGCTACGAAACCAGGCGGGCCGGTTTGGGTACGCGGATGACACTGCCATCCTATGCATAGGAGCCTCGGTGGAAGAAACGGCCGCCAATGCGTCCGCTTGTGTAGCAGAAATGATCTCCTGGGGGGACGTCAACGGCATTTCCTTCGACCCCAACAAAACAGAAGTCATGCACTTCTCAAGACACCGCCTAGCAAACTCACCACCAGTGTGGCATGGAGACATGGAGAAATACCCGGAGGCCGCAATGCGCTGGCTCGGCATCCTACTGGATAGCAGCCTAACCTTCAAACCGCACATAGGAAAATGGGCGGCGAAGGCGCAGGCAGTGGCGAACCATCTACGCCACCTTACTAATACTAGGCACGGCCCTTCGCCAAGCGCTGTCCGAGCAGCTGTCATGGCCTGCGTTGAGCCCGTCCTCATGTACGGCACTGAGGTGTGGTACCCAGGCAAGACACGTCCTAGGTGGTCTAAACCGACCAAAACTATCCCAACCAGGATACAGCACCTTCTCCAAATAATGTCAAAGACCCTAAACCACTCTATGAGGGCCATTCTCCCCGTATGGAAGACCACACCTACTACAATCCTGCACCGAGAGACTGGCATACCGCCAGTGCGCCAGCTCCTGGAAGCACGCCAACTAAGATTCGCCGCGCGCCTTAAGTCACTTGACAAAGCCCACCCCTTAGCACAACGCACCAGACAACTACCCCCGCGCATAATAAACCCTCTCATCAAACGCAGATTTCAACCAGATCAGAGACAATTCCCCACCCGGCTGCGCAGAACCGACCAACTCCTTCTGCGATGCGAACGGCCGCTATTGCTAGCACCGAGATCTGAGCATTCCAGATGCCCTCTGCAGACTTCATCGAAAGAAGAAACAGCCGCCGAGTTCCAACTCTGGCTCAGCTCAGCCCCATCATCCACTCTTATCGTGTATTCGGACGGCTCACTCTCTGAGAAGGGCGTAGCCGGCTATGGATACACCGTACACAGACTGAACTGCACAACCAGAAGTGGCTCCGGCCGCCTAGGTCCAGCCGAGGTATTTGACGCCGAGGCAGTTGGTGCCCTGGAGGGACTAAAGGCTGCCCTGGAAATTCCAGATGCGTCAACTCATGAAATCTTCGTCTGTTTAGACAATCTAGCAGCGGCGACCTGCCTGCGCGGCACTGCCTCCGACTCATCCCAAGCCGCGTTCCTAGAGTTTCAGGCTCTCGCATCAGCGCACGGCGCAACACAAGTTCGCTGGATACCTGGCCACACAAAGATACCAGGCAACGAGGAAGCTGACGCCCTAGCTAAGGCAGGATGCTCCCTGCCCGCCCCTTTGAACGCACCTCCGACCCTGGCATTTCTGCGTAAGGTCGCAAGACAACAGCCAAGAGACGCATTTGCATCGTGGTGGCAGGATACGGCACCAGCCAGGTACAGGCTCCTCAACCTCCAGGCATTAAACAAGTGTCCGCCAGAGTTCCGACTCGCAAGGGTGCCCTTACACCACCTCTTAGCGGCAAGATCCCACCATGGTGATTTTGCAGACTATCATGAGAGATTCAACCACGAAGACGCGCGAATCACCTGCTCATGTGGGCGTCGCAAGTCCCACAGACACATCTTCTTCTGTCGGAAAGTACCAGCAGAGCAACGCATCAGGTTGACATCGGACCCAAACGCGACAATTTCACGTATATTGGGCCGCGACTTCCAGAAGTTCACCGAACTCGCAGCCAAAACGAGCTTTTTCAGCAAAATATGCCGACGGCATTGAATAAACACCTGGAGAGGCGCAATAAAGCGCCTAAGCACTCACTCATTTACTTTTCTTTGTTCTTTTGTCTTTCTTCTCGGACCTGACCAGATGTAGAATGTGACAGCATCCTACATTTGACGGGTTCACCCTTCGGCCGCCATGTGCAGCCCCCGCATAGGGTTTCTCCCGGTCCCCACCACAAAACCGGCGACTCTTGCGACCCTTTTCGCAATCCCGTAGCCCGCTGACGGGCGAAGGGCCTGATCGTGGGTGCCTTTGAGCTGATGCCATGCTGGATGGTGGTTTGTTTACGTTGGAAAGGAGGAGACTGGTGGAATACCTTATTAGGATAGCCCCACCAGCAAACCTGGCCAATCACGTGCGACGTTGATTTACATAGACAGATAGCTAGCCCAGCACGTCCTGTGCCTCTCTTTAGGGGACTTGAGCGGCCTATGGCCGCTGGACGAAAAATACAACAACAACAACAACAACAACAACAACAGCGTCTCTGCGCTTTGGGAACGGCATTTACGCAAGGCCTCTCGCGTACGCATCGTTAGACCAGCACGTCTTAATGAAACGCACCCCTAGTCTCCAATAAATCATCATGTCATCTCTGTCAGGCAGCTTGATCGACACAAATAACGGACGAGGGTCAATTGTACGTTTGCATGGTGAAGGCCATTGGACATACATGATCCGTGTTGTGCTTGACGTATGAGTCTAATCCTGCATTTCGCCATCACATCATGTCTTGATCTGGCTCTCCGCCTATTTGGCCGCTTGAACACAAACTGGTCAGCCGGTCCTTTACATACTGAACGTGGCCGGTTGTGAATGACGCAGACCGCGCGATGGGAAAACGATAAAAGCTGCGGCATTTATGCTTCACTGACCTCATCATGAGTTTTTGCAAGCATACCGCGTGGCTACGCGTTTGGAAGAGAGGAGACCAGGTGACTTTGGAGGCATCCGATCGTACTGGCCGCCTGCTTCGCCATGTGCGCCAAGAAGAGCCCATTGGTGTCGTTGTCTTCATCGGCCATCAACGGAAATACGGTGTTCTCAGTAGCCTACAGCTGCGAAGCCGATCTGCGCGGGCGAGGAAGTCTCACGGGGAGATTCACTTGGACGTAGCGCACATAACACGTAACCAACAGATGCTCATTGTGGATGGGGATCTCCCAAAGCATGGCCAGCTCCCAAGAACACAGGGAGCCTTCTCCTGCCACGAGGTCGCCTCGAAGCAATACACAGCAGCCCCTCAGCCAGCAGCCTCTGTAAGTGACAGCATCTACCACCGCGCACTGTTCCCGTTGACGGATGTCGTCTGCCTCTTTGCCGAAGACATTGGCGGCCTCGACTGCGCACTCCAGCATCTTGCCGCCTGGAACGGCCAGGGTCCATCATCGACCGCGAGAATATCCCCAGCCATACTTTTGGTGGTAGACCGAGGGCAAGAAGCCAAAGCAAAGGCAAAGCTGCGGGCGGAAAAATTGCAGCGTCCGCATGGCTGGTTCCACATGATTCGAGTTGTGAGCATCGATCGCGAGGCGCACCGAAGTAGCAACAGGCGCCAGGCCAAGTCGTATCAGTCACTGTCCATGGAAATCTCCCGACTGATCCGCTCCGCCCAGACCGAGCGTCGTCGTGCAAGCTTGTTGTTTTCTGCTCGGCATGTGTTGGAATTCTTGCGCATCGCAGCGGCTCGCACGGTCGAGGAGTGCTGGACACCGCTGGATTTTGTGCAGGCATCGAGGCTGTTTGATCAGGTGGACGAGAATATCGAGTCGCACATTTTGAACTTAGCTTCACAGTTTGAGCATCAGGATGACGTGGCGGACGTCGCCGCGCCGCTCGTAGCCTCCAGTTTCCTGCTCAATCATTATGTCCCGGATATGCACGGTACGTGCATATTGAAACTTCGACCAAGCAAGCAGTCTACGACCGAATGGCCTGTGGTCAGGTTGTCTGCGGCTAGTGATCTAGGCAGCGCAGTCTACCACCAACATATTGTAAAGACTAACACGAAGCACAGATTTTGACCCTACAGCTGTGTTCGGCTCGCTGTACCAGCAACCCTGCGAGAACGTCGCCAGCGTGATTGCGGCACACCGTGACGAGGCCGGTCTCCGACCCATGGCAACCGACTTCCCGTCGCTCATTCTGCACAACTTTTGTGTCCTGTATAAGAAACTCAAACAACACAACGGATCAATAGATGTCCATAGAAAGCAACTGGCGCACACGCACCGAAGGGGCCTTCTACCTTCATCGGAAGATACTTGCTTTGGCTGCCTCCAGCGCCGCCCCCAACACTGCCTCCCTTGCGGCCACTGGCTGTGCCAGGTATGCGTTCGAATATTTTATGACGAATGCCCGGATGAACCGTGGCTGTACAACGTCGACACCTGCGTCATCTGCGGGCTTGCCACTGATCAGCACCGCATCCGCATCAAACCCGACACGGCAGATCCGTGCGTGTTGAGCATCGACGGCGGCGGCGCTCGAGGCAGAGGCCCGCTGGAATTTCTTCGCATCCTGGAAGAAACAATTGGCTTGCCCTTCCCCGTACAGCGCCATTTCGACGTCGTCTTTGGGACGAGCTCCGGCAGGTAACCCCCTCGCCCTTCGATCGACTGAGCTAATCAGCACAGGGGCCATGACCGCATGCGCCCTTTGCCTCAATGGGTGGCCTGTAGACTACTGCATTGACTTTTTTGAGCTGTCATCACGACTCGCGTTCGACAGCAACCGTCTTTCCCGCATCGTCGCTTTCCTGGTCGGCGATGTACCAATCGTGTCGCCGCTTCTGCAGGCGCTCAGCTCCCTGCTTGTAGACAGCAAATATTCAGCCAAGAAACTGGAGTCCATCCAGAAAGACGCCTACGGCGAAAGCAGAAGTATTGTAGACTCCAATGCCGCGAGCGAGATGGGCATCTCCCTCGGGGTGACGCTGACGACGACGGGCGATGCGAGCACGTACATTGCAACCAACTACAACGGTGTTGGCTGTCGGGACGGCGTGACCGGTAAGCCTGCAGCGTCGTGACCACACAGCACTGAATGACTCACTTGGACAAGACTATGCCCATTTGACCTTTGGCGGCGGGACACGCAACGTACCGCTGTGGGAAATGTGAGTATGACTTTGTGGGAAACATCCCACCCCGCCAACTGCAGACATGCTGACAGACGCTAGATTACGATGCTGTACAGCCGCACCCTAGTAAGTACGCCGCACGCCATGGAGGATGCGCCGCTAACGGGCTGTCTTCCAGCTACTTCACGCCCCATCACATTGCCGGGACGGGGACGTTCCAGGACGGCGGACTTGCCTTCAACAACCCGGCCGCGATCGCTTTGAGAGAAAGCGAAGCCCTTTTCCCSGCAGCAGCAGCGCCACGTGTGGTTGTGTCTCTGGGCACGGGCTCTGCGGACCCGAAGAGGAGCGGCGACCAGGCATCGCTGTGGGATGGCCTGTTCGCAGCACGACTGTTTCGTGCCTTCTGGAAGCAGAGTGACTCCGGGGCTGCGTGGGACCAGCTTGTAGGCCATCAAACGTCGGACAGAGGTGCGGAGTTTTTCCGGTTTGACATTGCCTTTGGGGAGCAGGCGCCATCGTTGGACGATGTGAGGGGCATGGACGAGGTGGCGAGGTTGGCGCGCGAGAGCGTCTTGGCCTCAACGGAGATGCGACGGCTCTCTAGTTGCCTTCGAGCGGGACTGTTTTTCTTTGAGCTAGATGGCAGCTCTCTACCCATCATGCGCCGTGGCACATATTACTGCACCGGCAAGCTTCAATGTCGCCTTCGAGCGGGATCTGATGAGCTGCGCGCCCTTCTCGGCCAATTATATCATTCCTCTGCTGTCTTCTAATGCCAAGGACAGGAGCTTTTGGCAGTATCAAGCGGCAGAGGGGGAAGCATCGACGTGATGCATTTTGAAAGGGAAATTGCACTCCAGGTTCCTAGCTTATCGCATGCGTTCGCCATCACGCTAGAGGAGGAAGCGATGCCTTGCCACGTTAGCGGATCTCCATTTACGTTGGAGCGATTGCAGAGACAGCAGCATCTCCACGCACCTTTCGGAACTGTGTATCATCGTCAGCGCCGTGTGCAGTGATCACGGTGGAAAGAACCTGAATAGTGGCTGATCGGTGGAAAGTCTGCAAGGCAGGGTCCAGCTAGGGCTGTCCGGGCCGGGTAGGTGGCACATGTTGTTCACAGCGGGGGACACTACCACTGGTCCGGCTGTGTCACGCCTAATCGCGCTCATCACGAGACGATACACGATAATTTGGGGTGAAAGTCAGTTATGTAGAAGTTGAATCATGAATCTGAAAAATACAATAATTTAATTCGTCCATCTTGTGTCATAGGCTCTATGGCCACCCAATACGTCTTGAAACGCTGACCGAGAAGGCAAGTAGAGAAGCGCCTTGTAACATGCGTAGTGCCGTTGAGCAAAGGTTTGTCACAACTGTCACTGCAAAAGGCCAAGAGCTCGAAAACAGCTTTCTAAGTACATCCATTACATCCAGTACATCCAGTACATCCACTATAAGTACATCTACTGCCAAAATAGTTGAAACTAGAATATATGAACGTTTTATTCCTAATAGGTGACGGTAGAATGATTTTTCTCGTCGTCATGTAACAGCCTACCTGCAACTTGGCATGATTCATAAGCTGGCGGCGGACCTGTGATATACATCGGAGGAGGGTCCTCCGCGCCCTTCAGGAGCTCATGCTTAGTGACATGCTTTCGCCAGACAGCCAAGCTTGCTCGCCATTTCAACACGGCGCAGCGATCTTGCCACTTGCCAGGGACTAAAGGAACGACTGACATCGTTTTGAGTACACAGGCCAGATCTCTGTTGGTTTCAACGCGCTGTCTTGTGCGCCTATAAGCCACAAGTTCCTCGGGATCCAGAACCAGGAGCTCGCGATCTGGTACCGCTTCGTGACAAAGCTGGGCCAGATGACTGAGATAGATATTGATGACGACTGCTTCTCTGCTTCGTTTCCTTGGGATGTTCATAGCAGAGAAGAATTTTGCATGTCGACTGGCGTGAAACGGCGTCCAGTCATAAGCACCATTGAACGTCTTTGTTAAAAGTAGGCAGAGCTCTGGCATGGACTTTCTTTCTAGCAAGCATAAAAGCAGAGAACGAAGATCCGAAATTTCGGGCCAATCGAGAGAGCGTTCCGCTAGATATGGGCTGCGATCGATGCATCGTCTTGTAAGCGCAAGAAGACCTTTGTAATGAATTGTTAATAAATGATAACTCGAATGTCTGTGGGGGATGAGCTCACCCATTGCGCCGTGCTTTTTGGAGGTAGCACCAAAAATATCGTGTACTGCTAACTATTTTACAGTCTGTGACGCAGTATCGCTCGCGATACAGCTTGAAGTAGGGATCTACCAACTCCTGCGTTCTGACCTGCTTATATATTTCGGCTACTGGTGCTTGGGTATCTGGATGCAGGACACCCCCCAGTTTGGTAGTTGGGTGGGTTTCACTGCAGATGGTCTGTAGCGGCCTGATATTTGTCTTGTTTCCACGCTGAAACTCAGTGGCTCGCGATACTGTTCCACAAGCTAAAATGGCCGCTAGAGTATTCTTGCTCTATCTAATTGTGACCGTCTTTACGTCCTGAACTGTTCCGGTCAACGAGTAAGTAACTGGACGGTGGTTTGTCGTTAACGCCACTTGTGTGGTAAGAGAATTGCGCGACAGCGATGAGCGGCTCCATGTAACCGGCCAACACCGCGGCGACACAACTCCGCGGCGTGACATCAAGCAGCTGCCCCTCCTGCTCAGGCGGGCGGTAGGTAATGCCGGGGGCGTGCGCGGCCGTCATGCCGGCGGTGGCGACTAAACATGTAATAGGGAGCGGTGCGTTGTAAGTTTGGGACTTCACTGACGAACATGAGGACAGCGGCGCGATTGGTATCTGTGTTGCCGTCTATCCAAGGTGCTGTGCTTGATGCTCAGTTGGTTGTGTAGGGAGTGCTACTGAGAGTTGGTGGGGTGTACAGGCTTAGTTCCATGGTACGGTATGGCGTCTAGCAGTACCAACGCTGTCGTTCTGAGCTGGCCTTGATAGTCAATTCTTCATATTATAGAATAACTTGATTTGAATTTATGCATCATTATCCGCGATGTCGCAAGCCCGGCTTTGTGCATTAGCGGTCGACCTCGCTCTTCGGGGCAGGCACAGGGCGTGCTACTTGAATCTCTCGATTTTGACATGCCGCCCCCACAAGTCTGCATCACTTCAAGTGTTTATACTCAACATGGATACAGGGCAACTGTGGCATGCGGGTCTTTGTGTTGGCCAAGGCAAGGTACAGACCTAACGCGCACAAAGCACGACACTCAATTTGGATCCGCATTGCTTGCAAACCAATTTTTATCAGTCACTGCGTAAAATAATGTTGCATCTAATTGAGGAGAGTTTTGCATTGTTGAGTATCTAGCTAGTTTGGTTCACCTGAAGCCATCGGATAACAGCTTAGACTGGCAGCTGCGTCCATGCCAGCCTTTACGTCACCCAGCGTGGTATTGGCAATTTAGCTCTCGGCTTAACACTCACAAAAGCGTCATAACTGCTCTCCGTCAACGGCTCATGCTTCTTCAGATGATATACGTCTATCATGAGACTCTCACCCGGCAGTGAATTGTCCATGATGGCGCGACACATGTCGCGCGCAGCATGGAGGTACGCCTCGAGATGATCTGCGCCATCATTCAATCTCTGCCCTAGCTCTCGAATTTGCCGCGCCCTGCCGCTCCGCCCGGTGAAATTTCGCGGAAAAGCTAAGAGCAAGACGTACTTGTCCTCTCTCCAACTACTGCGCAGCTCGCAGATGTCCTTCCAAAACTTGCAGTGCGCCTGCACGGCACGCATGTCTTGAACACTGGTCGGGTACTTCATCGCCTCTTTGACATCTTTATCTGTTTGATGTCGCTTCATCTCGTCGTAAAAGAGGACGGCATTGCGGCGGTCGTGAAAGGCGCTGGTCGATGAGATGTTTTGCACAAGACACCACAAAATGTCTAGCGGTGTGCCAGTGCTCTGCACCACCGCACGCGTAGCCAAACAGGCCTCATTGAGGTTTGTGAGAATGGTTTGGGCGTCGGTCACTTTGAGCACGTTTTCGTGACTGATTCTCTTGACTGCGGGTTGCACCGACACAGAGATGGTTGGGGTGTCGTAGCTGAACGCGTTTGGCGTCGGACAGAATACGTGGTCGGGCTCCGTATCTGGCGGAGGGGAGGGACGCTCATCTAGCCCATTCATGGCGTCATCAAAGAAAAGAGACTGCTCTTCTATCTCTTGCGATAGAAGCCTACTTGTTTCGTGTCTGGTCGGGTTGACCTTGCCACAGAGAAGCTCCATCACGACCTGTGCACGAAAGTTCGACACGAGGTCCACCGCCGTCTCTTGAGCGAGGTGCGGACAGCCACGCTGAATGCAGCGAATACCCATGAGCATGAATAAGGCGGCGTCTTCGCCTCTCTGAGGCTGTGGCCCAGTCCAGAGATTTGTCACCGAGCGATCCTCCGGTGACGAGAGCACCGGAACATGCTTTTCACGTCTGCTGTCATACCAGTGGACGCAATCAGCGTACGCCACGGCGAAGGCCCAGATGTCGCCTTCCATGAATGGTATGATGACGGGTCGTTTGGTGCCCTCCGAGGACAGCGTTATGCCATCTTGTAAAGGCCGAATCGGCAAAATCTCCACTGGGCTGTCCAGCCGCCGGAGAAGGTCTAGATAGCTAGCCACGGCGTCGCGAGGCGGTGCGTGTTGTTGTGCCAGGCTCCACGCTGCTTTGGACAAGTCATCGGTCGGCGGCACGGTATCGGCGTACCTGGAAACATACTCCACTATACTTGCTTCCGTGCGTGGAAATGCACTGTTTCCCTCGTCGGCTGCCGCCGAACCTGGGCGCGATGGCTGCATGGAAGCAATGGCAGGATACCTTTGTTGAACGGTCTTGAGTGCAGAGACGGCCTGCTGGACGGAATCCCTAGGAAAGGCTCCCAGAGAAATTTGTTTTAGTACTTGGATCTCAGTTTCCATGGGAAGGCGGCGTGCTGTCCCCATGGTTTGCGCGCCATGCGTGTTTATATGGAAGCGCTGGGCCACACTGTTCTGCATCGCACGTACCCGACAACAAGTGGCCTTTTTGACCATACTGGCCGATTGACCAGTTTTGACCTAATAACTATCATAGATTCATGTGACGTTTTCCAGACATAGCACAAAAGGCTCGATTAATATCCCTAAAGCGGCCTTTACTCTGTCAGGCGCTGCTACGTAGGCCGGCGGCGGCAACGTAGCGACGTATGCTTGTATATATGGAAAGGCATATGTGCTGTTGCAAGCTGCTGCTCGCACCGTGTTCTTTTCTGCGCTGTAGTGTAGCACATCGTGTTGTGAAGATGAAGCGACACGTTGCAGCCTTGTGTTTCTTTTTACGTGCTGCCATGGCAAGCCTTGAGGCGCGTGTAGAGAATCAGTGCCCATTCCCAGTCTATCTCCAGTCTGTACAGACAGAGTCTTCGGAAATACGCGAGATACAGCCTGGAAACGTTTACTCTGAGCAATACAAGCCAGTACGAGATGGGACCGGCGTGTCACTCAAGATAGCCATGGCAAGTCTCGCCACATCTCTGGCGGGGCCTATCACACAGTTCGAGTATGGCTTTGTCCCTTGGCAGACACCAAACCTTTTTTACGACATTTCGTCCATCGATGACGAGGTTCCTCGCCAGTTTTGCCAGTATGGGTTTACCGTACGGCCAAGTTCGCCACAGTGTGTTCCGATTGTCTGCTCCCCGGGGTGCCTAGACTTTTGCTCACAAGTATACAACAAACCAAACGATGACTTTGCGACGACAGGGTGCGACACCTCAGGCGATATCACCCTGACTCTGTGCGGTTGACAGGGAGCCTGATGCGAGTACATGATACTTTTTTTTTTCTGTCCGTTCTTCATTGTGTTTAGTTTTCAGTTTGAGTGCCAGCGCCAGTTGCGAGGAGCATCGACACACATCCAGTTCATGGAGGCACATGAGAGCTGTATTCTCTTGCACTAAAGAAGCTGCACTACTATACTTACACTAACATAATATTAATACTATTAATATGTATCTATCCAATATCATTGTAGAAAGGCCTTCTCCGTCGTTTTGCGTTGTCGTGGTGGAGGTAAAGCTACCCCTCAAGCTGCCTGTGACAGCTTGACATATCTACAAGCCTCGGACCTTGGTGCGAACGTGGAGGTCGCCGGCCCTAGTAATCAGACGGTAGGACACAAATTAAGTCAGACCATATGTCAACATGCCTGCCGGAATGCATTCGGTGAGGTTGTCGCCACATGGTTGCCAACCAGAGGGTAGTGTGTCGGGGCCGGAGAGGCCACGGAGCGGCGGGCTCCATTCAGGCGTTTGGGCGGCTTGTATCCAACTCTCCACCTGCAGCTGCATCGTCTCCTCAAAGCTGGCCTCGCTGCTTTTCGCCCTCTCCCGCGCTGATGGTGTTGGCTTCTGCCAGTAGGACTTGAAGCTGACCCATTTAATGTTGTACAGGGCAGGCCACTCTCCCAGCGACCGCCCGATGACAAACCGAGGACCAAAATGGAAGATGAGCCGGTCAACGATAGAAGCAATATCGCGCAGCAGCACCTGAGTTTGCAGGTCGCTGCCATCTGGTGCTCCGCCCCCGGCGATGTCGACAGCAACCAGTTCGGCGTTGGTGAGTCGCAGCAGATGCTGCAGCTCTGTAGCTAGACTGCGCCCGCTCGCATGGAGCTCCTGGAGGTTGTACCGAACAATGACGCGTTTCACTAGCTTGTCGGTCGGCATTCCGTTCGCCGGTGACAGAAATTCCTGCAAAGCATCCCACCAGACGAGGAAGCTGTTTTTGCCGTAGAAAATTGCCTCTGCCTGGCTTGCCAGTTCAGCTCCCATGACAGACCTGTCTAGCAGCGGAAGCCAGGGGACGATGTTGGGATTGAAAGCCCCGAGCTCCAGCAGTGGGTGGACTACGACGTGGCAGGCTTCCACCAGACGCTGACGTAGAGTGGCCTTGCGTTCTTCGTCGTTTAGGGCGTATAGACGCTCCATGGTCAATGTGAAAGCAGCGAGTAGTTGGGGGAGTACGAAAGGTAGAGGGTGTTGCCCATCGATTCAAGAGTGAAAAAAGTAAGGCGTAAGAGCTCTACTGTGCTTCACTTGACAGGCAAGCCCTTTGCATCACTGTATATCTAGTTAGAGTATGTATAATCCGCTGAAATTCACGTTGCCATTGAATTGATTCACTGTCGGCTTTGCAACAAGGCGACATTGGACGGGCGGCGGCTTTTAGACTTGAACAGGTGATGTACATACGATTCTCGCCATTCTCCACCTGCCACTGGTCTTGGTGCGAAAATGAGCGCTGTACCGAGGCTCACCAGAAGCGGACTCTGCAACATGGATTGATGCTTTCTTCTTGCCGTTCCGTTAATTGGCTACTAATGACCAGCACTATGGCAGCAAGAAAGGGCCAAAACCCGAAAATGGTTGTTGAGCAGTAGTAGACTATAGGCAGTGTTGTCACAGCAAGATCGCCTCAGTACCTGATTCGCTCGTCCAGCAGTGGACACATGGACGGGATTCTGCTCCGCAACTGGGGGTAGTAGGAACATTGGGTCTGGAATAGCAGAAACACTATGTACACAATCTCAACCGCTAATATGCTGCAGTATATTAATAGAGATGGAATCATACTTTCTCAAACTGCAGGTCGTATCAATACACGCAGCCGATCATGCAAGCACATCACAATAGCCGCCTACAGGCTAGGCGCGTCCAGCAGCAGCAGCAGCAGCAGCAGCGAGTGCCACAGGATCTTTCGCTCAGGTCATCTCATCTAGCGCCACGCAAATTCTCTCGACAAAGTGGCGTGGCACCAGGTGCTGTTGCACTTCAACAGGGTGCTCGCGCCTCGGGTGTCCGAGTTGGCCATGGCACCGAGACAGGGCCTGCACTGTAGGTTCATTTTGCTTCAATCGCCTTCCCATTGCACGTCTAATATTCCACAGCATGGCCGATACTATGAGTGGCGCTCCACCATCGAATGCTCCGTACGTTCTACCTGATCTATAGCAGCTACGAGTCCACCAACTGACAGATGCAGTCCTGACTATTATATGAAGACGCTACAAGAGTAAGGTACAATGACACGTAAAAATGTTGCAAATTGATTTATTTATTAATGAACATCTTTCCAAAGAATGCAAAGCCAGATCGACTCGTTGCGGCACAACCAGGGCCAGGAAGAGACCCAATCACTCTCCGACCCGAATTACAATGACCAAAATGGTGCACCCTCGGCCGTGGAATACGACGAACATAGTCAGGAGATAGAATTTCTACGGAAAGAGGTGGAAGGCGGTACGCAAGAGATGACCGCCCTCAGACAGGACATCGAAAATGGTAAACGGGTTATGGAGCGGCTTGGCAAAGATACCGAAAGCCTGAAGAAGATGTAGGTGATGAGATAGGATAGCAGATTGCAATTACTAATTCCGCATCTAGGGTTAACGAGAGCCTTGAAAGTCTCCGAGACCAGCTGTCAGTCCTCATGAACACATGCCCGTTCCCCGGGGAGGCAGATCCGTTTGCTTATCCGCCGCTTCCTAGCGTATGACGTTGTTGGCATATGCCCGCCAATCAGGCAATGAAGGAGATATTGGGGAGTGAATAGATACGTAGGAAGACGGTGAATAATATATTGCGTTTTCAATATCTCTTCTCACAAGCGTTGCGTTTCTCACTACCGTCCAATTTCTCATTGTGCACGGTAAGAGGTCGGCAGTCCCAAGGCTACGAATTTTTACTGCTTGCAAACTGACCTGCCGGCATTGGAAACCCTCCAATCTGAGACCTGAGAAGTAATGCTCACCAACGACAGAAAGTTGACGCACATCGCGGCTTGTAATAACATAAGAATCTACTTATTGATAAAGCAACGCCACAGTGTAACATCCAAATGACAGGTAGAGATAAAGAATTAGTTTTTTAGGTCGCGCGCACAAATCGATAAAAATTCCCAGAGTGCATCATAGGTTAAGATTACTTTACGTGGCGGCTAACCAGACGACTGCAGTGCGAGCTGACGTGATCACGACGACCGAATCAAGGATAAGCGAAATTGAGCGTCTTGGAGGGCACGAAGGCGCGCGGCGCTCTCGAGTATGAAGTTGGCCCTGTGTTACCGGTAAGTGCAGAGTCATATATCTTGCGTGGTTGGTCTAAACCACGTGAACAAAGTTGCATTTTCACCGAAATTCTCAGATTTACCTGTTTCACGGCGGCGGCATTGTCGGGAGCTCAAATAGATGCTGGGCTAAGGTTAGCACCAATGCCGGCTGGACATCGAACGGTCTGAGGCAAAGTATTGTACTGCAGTGGTAGTTGTTTTATTTTTGATCTATTGTTCTCTAGCGTATTCGGGATATTACGGTGGACTCGGAACACCACTCCTTGTACCACCCTTTCCCTTGTGCCAAACCATCTCCCTTCCACTGTGGAAAGCAACAGGGATATAGTAATCCGCGCATTACGCGCAGCGCATAAAGCTGTCGATGACCTTCTCGAAGTCCGGGAGTATCAGTGCCCTGAAAAACTTTTCTCAAGCTTGCTACTCTTCATTTGCATTGCAACAGCAGGTTGATTGAGACGCACCTGCTAATTCTAGTCAGTACAAGAGTAGAATATGAGTACGGTTGCAGTCACACTTGCTATCAGGATCGCGATAAACCTACCGGTTTTCCCAGCGCCAGGCTCAGTCAGCATAGTATTTGCTACATTACCAAGAAATGAAGTTGTGTTATCCTAGCCACGCACTCAGGCACCCGCTGCTACCTGGTCTGGAACGGAAAAATGGCTTTACTTGCCTCATGTTACCAGCGTCTTGTCAAAAACTCCACGTAGTATACTTACTTGAACGGTGTGCAAGAGTTTGTCATGTGTTGGGGGCGGCTTGCCGAAATGTCTCGGCTGCCCAGCTTCCGCCGTGGTACCTTGCTACGCCGCGTCGGCTTCGTGTAGGTAGATATACCGCCATTTTCCCATTTTATATGAGCAACGGCAACAGCACCAGATAAGTGTCTGTGTCTGTAAGGTAAATTGATTAGGATTGCTAGCTCCGCAATCAACCAGCCGACTACGTTTCCAGGAATGGGGCCTGTCGCTCGTAGTATCTGGGTATGGACCTCAATGGGCAAGTCGACACTGTAGGTTCCTGGTTCTTCGACATTGTCATCAGAGACTACTCCATGGTTTGTTCGAATACGCTCAAATCACCAGGTTCTCTATTGCGCCAAACGGCTATTATACCAATTACAGCGTAACTGTGTCGTGCTCAACTGCCTAATGGACCTCTACAGCTACGGGCGGCTGGAATCTTCGACTATATAATATTCGAGGTATCAATAATCAAGGAACTGAATGAGATGAGACGTGTTTTCACCCTCGTAGTCAACAAAATAGGTTGTTATCATTTCAATTTATGGCGTACTTTTTGCACGCTGCGGAGCAGGGCGGAGCATATTCCGCCCGGACAGGCTGAGAATGGACATCTTGGCTTCAAAGCATGACATAGGCAATTAAGTAGAAGACTGTAGTATGAAGGCTGTATTATAACAAACAGAAGGGAAATTTTGGAAAAGATTATAAATAAACTGGCTGGAAATTCGGCGCAGAAGCATTTGCGTGGGGAGGTAGGCTGGTTTGCTAGTGCACGTCGATTGGCGCAACGACAGACGTACGGGCGGCCGCAAGATTTCTAAATGAAAACTATTCTGATTTAGCGTTTTCATTATCATGCATTTCTTATATTTAGATGCTGTCCTGCCATCCACCGATGTCGAAAATTCTGTGCCCGTCTGTTGCAGTACCGCCACGGCTGCCGAGAGTACCATTTTGACCTAAATCAGTCAGAGAATCGCCCTGATTTTCCTAGTATATTAATACTAACTTACAGCTATTAAATATAAAATTAAAGGTTTTGATGCAAGATGAGACGCCCTCAATCTCATTAGATAAGTGCGGTATGACATCAATCTCTTGGCCTGGTGGCTCCAGGGTGATCAAGAAGGAAAGCTTTTGGTCCCGGGAATCTCCAGACAAGAAGCAGTCGGTTTTTGATGCATTGTAAGCGTTACTGCAGAAATCTTGTATAGCAGCATTTATATTCTCCCGATTCTTGAACATGGTCCCGTTGCGGTGACAGCCACTCAAAGTCGGTGTTGGTGGGCGAGGGACAGTCGTAGCTGAGGGCATGTCAGTGCCAACTCCTGACGCTTTATGGGTTCTTTCCAGTCCGGTTTCAGAGCTATTGGCACTAATGGGTGTAGCGTTCGGTGTTTTTGTCGGATTTGCATCGCTCGCCTGCCCGCGGGTAGTAAGGAATATCTTGCCATTAGACGTTGTTCGTGTCAGCTGCGCGGGAAGACTGTTCCCAATCAACTCTGTATAGGTGTTGTACGCCGAAATATTATTGACATCAGTCACTTCAGTATTGTATGCCATGAAGTTTGGCGCGATTTCCGAACCGAGGCTGCTGACCGTATCACCGGGCTTCGGTACCCAGTACGCCGTTTCGGACGCATATGCACGACAAAGCCATAGCTGCCAAGTGCAGCAAATAATGAGTAAATCTGGCAACACCATCTTTCAATGTACAAGAGACAAGAACTTGATGCAGTTTCATGCTTCTTACCCGGGTATTTATGTTCGCTGCGTTGTTCCAGGAAAACGATTGCCGTTGTGCCTACTTACTCCGCATGAGTACACAAGGGCCTACTCTGCAGGCGGAATGAATCGTCTTTTCTGCCGGCTGTTTTCCAACGAGATAACAACTTCGGCTAGAGTTGACATTGCACAGGTGTTCCCGGTCTCTCTCCCACTGCAGAAGCTGCTCCGAAACCCTGGCCCAAGCAGGAGCGAGATAATTACCAGCCGCAATTGCCCTCGCCTAGCGCGTCACCATCACCGCTGGGCCGTTCAACGACGACAAAGACGCCGAGCACATGGAAACACAATGTGGCCGCAAATTAAGAATATTCAGCCACAGACGCCCCTGGGAGAGCGTTGCAAGGGAGTACTAATAATTAAACCTCATTCATTCGCAAACCACATTCAGGCCCTCTCTTCATCTTTAATCGAGTGTATTTTGTAGACGCACCCTTATGAGCTTGGCTCAGCTGGTCGTGAGTGACTCGAGGCTCCAATATGGTGCAATCTAGCAGCGGCTTGTTAAGCTAGAGCCACGACAAGCATCGTTCATGTACTCTTTAGATAGCACTTTCACAGTGCGCTAAAACGCTAACAGCCCGACCGCAATGGCGTTATAAGGAAATCAACCCTCGTTCCCAGAAGCAGCAACGCCGCGTGTGGTTGTGTCTCTGTCGCACGAGCTCTGCCTACCCAAAGGGAGCGCCGACCAGGCATCGCGATGGGATGACCCGTTTCCAGCACAGCCGCCTCGCGTCTCCTGAAGCAAGGTGGCCCTGCGGCTGTATGGATCAGCTTGTAGGTCACCATCAGTCATGTGCGGTGCTGCCGCACATCGTCCGCATTCACGGACCCCTCGCTGCGGCAGACCACGTATTTGCTTTGCGGCAGTCGTTTCCCGTGCAGCTGCAATGGGAGCACCTTGCCACGTTTCAAATCATTAAACTGGTTGCTATCCAGTGCTAAGTGATATTTCTCAACGATACAATTTGAACAGCTCCGTGGTTTGTACCAGCCTTTGCGCAAATTCTTCGAATCAATTGGTTTTATGTTTAAATTCTGTAACATGTTGCTTAGTCTCTTCGGTTAGCTCAACTTATAGCTACTAGTATCCTTATTTAAGCTGTCCATAGAACCTAGGCTGCGTTAGTCCACCATCCCACCTCATCCGCGCCTTTGTTGCAACAATATAGATTTAATACAATTTTGCAGAATAAACAGTCTTATGGGTGATCTCTCGACGTAAATTTCTTTTATTTTCGACATTCAAGGCAAGTTATATGATAGATAGTGACGCTTTTCGGCATGGCGGATTAAATAGCAAGATATCTACAGGTGTGAAAAAAGGCCGAATCTTAAAGGATTTATATTAATATGCAGCCGGTCGTTAAGCTTGTCATTACTTTGTGGTGAACGACGACGAGATGTGCGCCATCGAAATCAAGTGAAGATGACTCTGAGTATGGTATTGATGCGAACAATGACGATGATGATGGCGATGAGGAAATTGACAGTGGGGACTGGGATGAGCTGGGGRAAAAAAAAGGCCAAGAAGCACGACAGAGAGAGCGGACTGGAGGTCTGGAAGTCGAAGAGTGCGCGGCGGCAAGAAGCACAGAGAGTAAAGGGCTGGCAATAGAGACGATACCCACTCTGCTCTCCCAAGAGTAGCTCATTCGTTCTCTAAACAGAACTACCGCATGAAGAGGAAATAATGCTACTCATGATGCCCAGGTGAGCTATATTCGTGACGGCAGCTTCTTCTTTCTCATCAGAGTCCTTCCGTCTAAGCCTCGCCAGCACGCACGTCACGGCCAGAGGCCACAGCCGTGGTTGGACCATCGGTCGACTTGGCGATCGGGGTTCTGTTCCACGAGAGATACGTAGGGTCGCCGAGCTTTCTGGGCTTGATCAGGTGCTTGGCGGTGAAGACAACGCCAAAGATGATGCAAACACCGCCCACGACGATATAGGCGATGCCGAGGAAGGAGTTGCGGCCGCCCATGACGCTGCGGGTGGTGATGAGAACGGATTTGGTGCCGCCAAACTCGGTCACATTAAAGTCTAAGTCGTGTCAGTGGTGAGTGCAAGAGTAAAAGTTGCATGAGTCTGTCATCATACAGTCATGAATAGTAACCTCATATGTTCCCTTCTCCATGGCGTCGTCGTCGTTGCGCTGGTACAGCTTGCTGAAGTCAGGCAAGGCCGCGGCACGCATCCAGACCTGGAAAGCCTCCCAGTTCTTGAGATCCGGCGGGGGGCTGTCAGCAGTGTAGCCACCGGGGTAGCGATCGTGCCAGTTGGGCGGAGGTACCGCATCAGTATAGTTATACCCTGACTTGCCGTAGAGGTCCTTGTCGGTGGCCCAGGCAATATTGGTGCTGTTGTTCATGGCGTAGTCGCGCGGGGAATTAGAGCCCGACGGGTTCATAAGCTTGGGACTGGTATAGGTGTCGTTAAACATGGAGTTGGCGATCAGGCCGCAGGGGAAGATGGGCTTGTTGTCGCGAGTCTTAAGCGGTTCGCACTTGGACGAGTCAAGCCCTCTGGCGTCGGGCGCGCCACCCTTGAGCTGGTCGGCATCGAACGAGTAGCCGTAGCGACGATGGTTTTGGTAAAAGTTGGTGAGATGATAGTAGAAGAGCACGGGCGGCTTCATGTCATCCGGAATGCTGAAGCGCAGTGTGCAAATGTCGGTGTTGACAGAGGCACCTGTGGGCAGGGTGCTGTTGACGCCGGTTTCCTTCTTCCATCGGGGTTGGACGTCCTTTAGACTGCCACTTTTGAAGGCCATTTCGACGGTGTTGGACGGCATGTCTCCGAATGAGTCTTCAGCATCGATAATGCACTTTGTGTAATCGATTTTGATCTCTTGGACCTACTCGACAGTGGTTAGATAAAGGATGAGCGTAAGCGCAGGCCGGCGTATCCGTACTGTAGAGCTGGCGTAGAGAAGTAAACCGCCTATGGGGGCAAATTATGCCAATGATAAAGAAAAGCGACAGAACCGTCTTCGGTGTCAAGATTGGTTTACGGGCTGAGCATTAGTGGGCAACGTCCTGAAGACGTCGCGGCAGTTGCGCTCCAAGCGGCGGAACAAAGGTGGTGAAAACATACTGCCATGCCCTGAGTCGCTGTTGCAGGAACGGGGTATCTAATGTACAAAATGTTGGTATGTTGCTACTAGATCGCGTTGGAATCTTGTATTGTGATGGTACGCGAGCAGGCACACTGACTTGCTGGACGGCGGCTCTTGTTCTCTCGGCCGTTTGGGGGACTCGCATCGTGAGAGTCCCGAGAGTTGGTGTGACTGACGTCGCGGCGAATGTCGGACATGTCGGGAGAGTCGACGAATATGGGATGTTCGTAGATAAATCGGCGATCTGGGGCGACGTGATTCGGGACGAAATGAAGCCGGGAGAAATGCTTTGAGGCCAGCGACTTGTTGGGAAGGGGTAAGAAGGGGCTGAGCTGACGAAGCCTGATGTCGCAGGAAGCTTCTGCAGCGAGGGCTTCAACGGAATGTGGCTGTTGTGGCGGGTGCAGCCACTGTACTTGCTGTCTGGCTAGCCACTACCACTACAAATGTAGTGGGCGTGGCACATGTAGTTAGGTACCTAGTTACGGATAGTGCTGCGCATTCTTTCCGCTGGTTTCGAGCAACCCTCCCATAGCCATCATACTGCCACGTGCTCGAGGCAGAATTGGAGATCGGAACAGTGCTGCTGGTCGTAGTGGACACATGAGTTGCGCTGCCAGTGACCGACGGCGCTTGACTGTGGGTGTTCGTCGCGGTAGTAGCAGCACCAGTCGTCGGTGTCTCCGAGTTGGCAGTTGAAACAGTCGTTGTCGGAACGCTAGCAGTAGGCCTAAGGTCAATTAACATTGCCGCCTAAGATTTGGATAGTATTCGTCACTGTAGTTACATACACAGCACCGTCGCAGTTATACTTCCGGAGCTGTTGGAGAGCAACATCGCCGGATGCGTCTGCACGACAGACCTCACCGGTCCACACATCCCTGACCGAAGAAGTGTCACATTCCACTCCATAAGTGTTAAAAATACCAAGGTACTCATCTGCCCCGCATGGCGCGTTTGGCGCGTTGACACAGTTTGCAATGGCGTTCCAGGTAGTACCCTGTTTAATGGCTGGATCAGGGCAGAAGCGCTGACCAAAGCCGGTAGGGTCCGCGTCTTCGTCACCAGCAGCCCTAAATTTCGTAGATTTGATAGATGCCTCTTAGAACTGCCATCTAAACTAAGCCTGTGTCTCTGTGTCTCTGTCGTCCTACGAGTCCCATGGTTTACTCCAAGCGACCTTCGCAACGGGACTACGATGTTTGACTCTCCTGCTTCTATCGATGGTGAACTATCTGTCCCAAGACAATGCACCGTATGAATCCTCTGCGCGCTGCCGAAAGAACTCATGGCCGTTCGGGCGCTCTTTGATCGCAAGCATGCCCGCGCCGAAGTGGCTGTGGACGACAGTAACCATTACGCGCTCGGCCAAATGGCGTAGCACATGGTTGTCACCGCGTGTCTCCCGGCCGGCGAGTACGGGGCCAACTCGGCAGCAGCAGTCGCCTCCAACATGGTGCGCAGTTTTCCCTGCATCCGGTTCTGCCTCCTAGTTGGCATCGGCGGGAGGGCGCACTCGGAAGAGAATGACATCCGCCTCGGTGACGTGGTCGTCAACCTACCCACTGGTGCCATCTCCGGTGGGATCCAGTGGGGCTGCCGCGGCGGGAGCTCTTGTCATCGCCGCCGCCAGTAAACTGCTTCATGGCGGCACCTAGACCGGTAGCAGCTAGTGCGCTTTCAAGAAAGTTTTTGTTGGATTTCTTGTCTTTGCCATCTTCGTCGTCAGAGTAATATTCGTTGAGCTGGCCATCGCGGCCGCGGTGAAGAAGCATGTTGGTTTTCTGGTCCTTCTTGGCCTGTTGCTTGCTGTAGAATTCAGCGCCCTGGTATCCGGCGAGAGCGCCAAACCCCGCAAGGGCTGCCGAGGAGAGAGGGTTTCGTTGAACATCGGTACGACCTTCCTTGGCCTCGTGGCGGTCGTAGAGCTCCTTTCCGCCGACCAGCAGCGCAGCGCCAGCGACGGCGGCAATGATCTTTTCTTGCTTGGACTTGGCCTTTTCCTTCCTAGAGCGCTCCTCATCGTGGTAGCTGCTGCTGCTGGGGCCACGACGGTGACGGCGGTCATAGTCTGGGTCTCGGTCTCGGTCATCATATCGTGGATCGTAGCGGTCATAGCCGCCATAACCACGAGGGCGACCGTAGTCATCATCCCAGGGACCGGCAGAGCGTGCGCGGCGGATGTCTCTGCCAGAAGGTGGGGGGAATTCGCGGCGAATCTCTTCCACGGAAAGGTCGCTATCCTGTCGGGGAACTAGATCGCGCGAGTGCGTCTTGGGGAAGTCTCGGGGGTCGAGAAACCTGTCGCGGGCAGGTTCTCTGCGTTCCTCGCGAACATATTGGCGGGGGTAGTCCCGCTCATAAGGGTCGTAGGATGCCATGGGCAGTGATGGCCCGTGGTCTGGTAATGCGAATTAATGAAGTTGTGTTGGTGTAAGAGTTGATTGTTGCACAGGTCGAAGAATCAAGGAGATGTAAGATGTAAAAGGTGAGTTGTCTGTGGAGCAGTGGGCGTTGAGAGTGAGGCGAAGCGTCAGATAGCTGCAGGAAGGGTGGCGCCCAGAGCCAGCAAATGACGATGTGAGGATGAGTGGGTTGCGCGAGCAAGGGGTTGTCTGGGCGCGGGATTTGGCTAGCGGGCGCAATTTTGGAGTGTAAAGGAAATATTGATGACCTGGTAATAATTAGGTCGAAATTCCGTAGCAGTCGCCTTTGGCTTGGGTGGTAAAAGAAGTGGCAGGGGAACAAGATGGAAGAAATTGGCGGGGCATGAGGTCGAGGAGGGGCAGCTATGACGGTGCTGGCAGCTGGAGGGGAGGCAGGTTGGCAGGCAGCCGCCAGGGCTTGGGCGGGCGGCCTGTGGCGTACAGGCCAAGTACACGGACCACAAGTACCCGTACCCTTGCCTTCGTCTCGGTATCTAGTTGGCTCTCGAATAAGCGTATTATGGCCCTGTGGTTTTGCTAGTACTCAACGGGCCCATTGACCAGGGCATCAGGCTTTGTTTCTGCTTAATCGACTAGCCAGGGCTGTGCCCAGGTGCCAGTTGCTGCGCCATAAACTACGTGTAGAAGTACCTATCTACTTGGCAACTCAACTCAACACTGTCCATGGGGCAGAGGCAACGGCGAAATGCACGATTCAACATGCTGCATATCTAGTCTACTCGCTAATTGTGTGCCATCGGCGGCCCCGGGCTCCGGCGCTGCTGGGCTCTCCCACGCCAACCAGTGACTTTGTCTCAACAGCGCAAGGTTCCATCCGAGCTGACTTTACACAGCCTCGATACTTGGATCAAGAAAATCACGGTTATACCTGCGGGAATGGCTTCCAACAGCCAGACACAAACTGGGAGAGCCCGTCGTAACGCCTCGCCCTCCACAGTCACCAGCCCCACTGCGCCACACTCGATACCAGCGCAGAAAGTACTGCCGGCCAATGATGTCACCGTGTATCGGCCTCTCAACCGCCCATGTTTGTGGAATTCTCTCTCCAAGAAACACCACTCGAACAGTTCAAAAATACAATTCCAAACGACCCAAACAACCCTCAGATTCCTTACATTCACCCACAGGCTCCAGTAAGGCTCGTCCCGCTCCGGACCCATAAACTACTCTATGCGGCCAAGGCGAGGCCAGCAAACAATGGTCCCAAACTCTGCACAGAGTATTGTCTTGGCTGCGTATAAACAAACGTATAGCGAAGGATTCTGGCTCGGTGACCAGCAAGGTGCTTTGGATTATGTTCGCATGTTTACGTGAGTGACTGCCGCACGCAATGTCTTGGCCGTTCTTGGCGGCCGTTGCGACAGCGCCCTAGCTTTGCCCTGAATACTGGCAATGCCATCTACCGAGATCTTCGCGAATGCGACGCTACAATAGCATAAACATCATAAAAGCTACGCAAACTCGTTAAAATGCGCATCCCTTGACACATCCTGCACTTAAACGGCAGGTTACACCTTGCGCATCCTCGTATCCAGGGTATGATTGAGGCGTTCCACTGTGCGCAATACAGTGCGACAGTCTTTTTTACGTGTCAAGTAGCCAATCGCACTGTCCCCTCCGCCATTTTTGTGGGGGCCACCGAATTGGGCAGGAGCGCAACCATCGCCACGGTCTCGATCGTCCAAGTGCCGCGTAACCAGGCAGTCTTAAAAATCGCCTCTTGTCCGTTTCAGCCCCAACGTAGACCTTTCATCCTCGACCGTAACACTGTAAACGGTATCATCATGAAGTTCGCTATCCTCTCACTCGCCGCTGTGGTCAGCGCCGTCGCTCCTCGGTAGGTCGTCCCGCCAGTTTAGGCGTGCGATTCAGCTCGCTCACAAAGAAACAGTGAACGTCCGCCCATGGAGACGAACCCTGTTGAGCCCGTTACATCAGTCTCAACAACGCCTCAGGGCACATTCACGATCCTGCCAATCGTGTCTGTCTCGGAGGACCCAACTTCCACCAGCTCTGACAAGGTTACCATCCCCTCAGTCATCACGCCGCCTAACCACCCCACGCACACCATGTAAGTTTGCAGCACCGATGGAACTGTTTGCATCTACTTACAAGTATAGGCCTCCTACCTCGGAGTCGTCTCCTACTCCCACCTCTACGTCTGGCACTGATGGTTCTTCTCACTCGTCGGGCAGCTCAAGCAGTGCAGGTGCTACCACCGCCCACAACTCAACGGCTTCCACTGGAACTGGAACAGGTGGCTCGACGGGTGCCTCTACTACGGGTACCAAGACGGGAAGCTCGCCGACAGGTAATGGCGCCGCTGTTCAGACCGCGAATGTGATGGCTGGCATTGCTGCCATTGCCGGTTTCGCGCTGGTCGTCTAAAGTGTTTTAAATTTTCAAATGTGATTAATCTGATGTAATGATTGATTGGATGTATCTAATTCGAAGAATATATGCATTGATTGCATTTGTGGCTTGCTTGCACTCTGTAATGATATAGCATCACTAGCATCAACCCAGCCGCGGGTAGCTTACCCCTCACATTGTGCCATCAGCATCAGCACGTTTCCATCCTCAAATCTCTTCCAGCATGCACCCAAACTGCCAGAAGCTCATCAACCGTGTCGCAGAGTTTCTCTCTGAAGTCGAGAATCTGTAAGTAGGCGCTCCCCACATTGTCCGTCTCATCCGCTGACCAATGATCTGCAGCACCCCGGGGCGCGATCTCGAGGCACGCCTCAACGGAGAGTACGGCCCTGGCAATGCCTTTTACGATGACTTTTCAACTTTGATCCGAGAGGGCATCGAAAAGGATGAAGGCTGGGTCGCCACGGATGAGGTGCAGGGGCCGCACTACCGCCGCACTCGCATCAGCCCGCCTACCGATGCCACGCGCTTCTGCAGCATCACCACCGTCTACATGGATCCTCAAGGCAATGACCTGCTTCGTGGCCAGTATCATTTACACCCATACGGCGAAATAAACTGTGTTATACCCATGAGCGATGGCGCGCAGCTCAAGGGCATGAGTGGCTGGCAGGGCGCTGGCTGGACGTCTCCCGGACCCGGTACTCATCACTACCCGGAAGCGCGAGGAGGACCAGTTGTAGCGCTATTCTTTCTGCCAGCAGGTCGAATTTCATATAACGCAACTCCGGATGCACCGCAGCCAATCTCTATATAGTTACAGAGTGAGCGGGTGAATGCGTAATAAGCTTCCCTGACTCGCTCCTTCATCACAGGATATGCTTTCGCTTTGCATCCTTACCAATGCACGTTATTTACTTCTCTTCCATGTTCACGTAACTCTTTTGCCTCTTGCGTGTTTGCTTCGAGTGTTGACGCAAGGCTCGTTTAAACAAGGCTCTGGGTGGACAAGTACGCTAGCATTATTCTAGGCTGCCAAATTTAACACGTTACTCAAACAACATCGGAGAAACTGAACCTGACGGTAACCTCATCGTCCTGAATTGAAATGGAATATTTCGCAAGACTGGATTTAGACAGAGAAAATGCGGAAACGGTTGCCGCGACAGTGATCCAGGCTCTTGGCATCCTTGGGGTGGTAACTAAAGCATGGCCAGGACATAGTTCAGCGGGCCACGCAACGCTTTCTCGCGGTCGCGCTGCGCCTCTACTAGCCGGCCTGGCCACTACGGTCTATTTTATATTGAATTCAGTTTGGTTAGGTCATGTGGATGTGTCTTGGGTACGTATCAACGACATAGAGTTGAGATTTATGCTGACCTATGTTAGCTGATGCTCGCCTCACAGACGGGCCTTGTGCTCGCCGAGAGGAGCTATGAGAAACGATTCATCGCCAGCCTCAACGGTGCCACAATGTGTTGTGCTCATCTTGTGGCGCTATACTGCGGCGAAGCTTCCATTGCACAAGGCTTGGCTACTCTGACGCTGCTTTGCGCGTACCTTTTCGTCCCGCGATCGGCAGATCCGTACGTCAATGGCAAGCTAGTTGATCGCCAGGCCAGTGCCTCGTTACTTGAAAGGCTTAGCTTTACATGGGCTGTTAAATCATTCGATGAAAAATGCGACAACCTCCCCGTACTACCTGCTCAGAGACAAACAGCGGCGACTGCAAAGCGATATGCTGACCGAGCAGACCGAACTGCGTCATTGAGCAGAACCTTGTTCCGCCAATTTTTTGGACACATCATGCTCCAGTGGGTTTTCACTGTTATTCGGTCTGCCCTGGCCGTTGCACCGCAGTACTTCAAGTACAGACTGCTCGAGCACCTAGGAGCGGGATCGATTAATGTCTCGCATGGCTTCTACCTCGCCATCGCCTATGGAGGATCCAAGTTGCTGAATACCTGGCTTTCTTCTGCGTCGGAATGGTTGAGAGATCTCTACATCCAGTATCCTGTTCAGACCATACTTATGGCACTGGTGTGCGATAAGTCGCTGAGGATGCCCAATGTGGTGAGCGCCGAATCAAAAAAGGGTCATTCTACGAGGTCAATCTTCGCAGATATGCGGATGGATGGGTATGAACCACTTACCCCCCAAACAATGAGAGATGCTAATTAGCGTAGAGCAAGGGCATCGATGGTCTTCACAGAGTCCCACGTCATCCCCAGCACTGTTGCAAAGCTGATCACCACATCGATATTTCTGAATAAACTGGTTGGATGGCAAATCCTCGCAGTTACCATGGGCTTCACAATTCTCCTTATCGCTGTGGACTCCCAAATCACCAAGAAACATCACCAATTCAACGCTGAAGTCATGAATCAGCGGCGGGAGGGAGCTGCTGTGCTGGGAGACGCGCTGCTGGCGATCCGTCAGATCAAGTTCTCTGCTTCCGAGGATGACTGGATAAAGAAAATCTCAGAAAATCGCGAAAAGGACATAAAGTTGAGCTACAGAAACTCAGTCCTCTTAAGTGCTTCCAGATTGAACCATGCCATTGGCAGCGCCGTGTTGGCTGGGATTCCCCTCTGTGTGTCCGCGCTCAGAGGAGATAAGCTAACAGCTGCGGTGGCTTTTACCTTTTTGAGCTTATTTCAACAGTTACAAGTGAACCTTACAGCACTCCCATTCAGGATATCCTATTGGGTAGAAGGATGGAACGCGCTACAAAGACTACAGGGTCACTTGGATGTCGTGGAAGCACAAAAGACGACTGACGTCGCATCCGATGAAATCTTCATGGACAAGGCCACCCTGGCATGGAATAACAATGTCAAGGAGAAGAAAGGGTTTGAGCTGGAAGCATCATTAAGCTTCCCTCGCGGCCAGCTTAGTATCGTAACAGGAGAAACTGCGTCAGGCAAAAGCCTTCTGTTGAATGCTCTTGCTGGCGAAGCTGCCCTCTTATCTGGCAACGTGCGCGGGCCGATTCCACAGGAAACCAGCCTAGGAGACAATTACAGCGCAGGAAAGCTTGAACAGGAGCTGGCCATCGTGACACAGACGCCATGGATGGACAATTTGAGTGTACGCGAAAATATCATATTTGGACAATCGTTTGACAAAGAGCGATACGAGACAGTAATTCACTGCTGTGCTCTAACCAAAGATCTTGAGACACTCACGGATGGAGACAGCACCGTGATTGGCACAAAGGGAATCTCCTTGAGTGGTGGTCAAAGATGGCGAATTGCACTTGCACGATCTCTCTACTCCCAGGCAAACACGATCATTCTGGATGACATACTGTCAGCCGTAGATGCTGAAGTGCGAGAATGGCTGGTGGACAAAGCTCTTTGCGGCCCGCTCGGCCAGGGTCGGACCAGGATTCTGGCAACTCATCACGCCGGACACTGCGCCCAGAAAGCCGCCTTGATTGTGACTTTGGAGAATGGCAAGGCAAAAAAGGCCATGAAACTGAACATTACAAAACCCGACGTTGATATGACGGATACTGACGAGCAACAAGTCAAAAAGGTCCCGTCGCGGCAGTCCCAACCCAAGCTAGAACGCACAAGCACGGTACTCGAAAAATCAACTGAAAGCCCTTATCAAATTTATTACCGGGCAATTGGTGGAGCTAAGCTTGTGATTTTCGCATTTGCAACCGTGGCCCTGACAACAGGCTTGAGATACTTGAGCACACGATGGCTGCAAAACTGGACAGCTCGGTATGAGAAGTTGGACCAAACTGATGACTATGGCGGCTCAGAAGCCACGTATTTCGGCGGCATATATCTCTTGATTTCCGTAGTGAGCAGTTTCGTCACTGCTGCAACTCTCCGGCTGTCTCTAATAATCGGGTTTCGGGCATCTCGACCAATGGCTTCGGCAGCCCTGGCTGGTGTGTTCCACTCACCACTCCAGTGGCTGGAACGGACTTCAAGAGGTGAAATTACACAGAGAATCAGTAGCGACATGATGGTCTTGGACAGAAATATTCCCGAAGGTCTTGTGGATGCACTGAGATGCGGTATGGACCTGGCTGTAATACTCTTCACCAGGTAAGACAACGCACTGCCATGGCGAGAATTCAGCTAACACACGCAGCTTTTCTGTTTCCGGCTATGAGGCTATAAGCACAATCTTGCTACTTTTCTTATACTACAGAATCACGAAGAAATTAATGCCGGTAACGCAAAAGCTCCAAGAGCTAAGCACCACTGCGAGCTCAGCCATGTATCAGCGACTATCTGAGCTTCAGCAGACAGACGCGCTGCTCACATTGCGTACGTTTAACATGCGCGGATACTTCTTAAATGATGTCTACAAACTTATTGACGACCGGGATCGGTATGCGTGGTATAAAAATCTTTGCAATGTTATGATGGACTTCCAGCTCCAGGCCGTCAGCATCCTTTTTGTGACGAGCATCGCTGTCGGCGCAGTAACGACGCATGCAGACGCGGGCGCCACTGGTGTTGCCCTCCTGTTTGCGTCGCAGTTTAGTTCCACCATGTCTCGATTCTTGACTCGCATCGTGGATCTCGACCGCGCCATGGTCAGTGTGTCGCGGGTACACGAATATGCCGATCTGCCGACAGAAAATATGAATGGCGACAAGGTGCCGGAAGACTGGCCGCGCCTTGGTTCCCTGGAAGTCTCCAGTCTCACCGCAGGGTATGATGCTAATTTCCACACCAGCGTGCTCAACCAGCTTTCATTTTCCGTGAAATCAGGGGAACGCGTGGGTATTGTTGGGCGCACAGGTGCCGGCAAGTCGTCGCTTATCCTGGCCTTGACGCGGCACTTGCACATGAGGGGACGCATCGCCATTGACGGAGTCGACTTGGAGACCCTCAACCTTAAGCAGCTGCGCCAGCGCCTTTTCGTGATATCTCAGGACCCATATCTATTCGGAGGCAAGTTGAGGGATGTTGTGGATCGAGCGGGCACACACGACGATGAGGAAATTCGCAGTATTCTGTCAAAGATTGGGTTTTCGACAACCCCCAACGGAGCTGCTGCGGCAGAAATCGATTTATCATTTATCATAAACCGCGGTGGATTGAATTTGTCTCAAGGACAACGCCAGATGCTCCGCCTCGCGCAGGCGCTGCTCTCCCGGTCTCGCATGGTCATCATGGACGAGGCCACGAGCGCTATTGACTCAGACGCTGACGCCGCCATTCAGGTCGCCCTTCGAGAGATCCTGGCAGATACCACACTCCTCGTGGTGGCGCATCGGCTTGCGACGGTTGCCGATTTTGACCAGGTAGTGGTTCTCGAAGACGGACGGCTTGTCGAGAGCGGACCGCCCGCGGATCTTTACAAGAGGCAGGGGGCTTTTTGGAAGTTGGTGAATGCGAGCGCGGATAAGGAGGAGCTATTAAAAATATTCAGCTAGCAGACATCTCATTCGGTAGCTTTCCGAGCCTTGTTGGTTTAAAACGTCGACTAATGAGGCTCTGTGGCGTCTGGGAGGCCGACGCTCGGCCGATCCGACGCTGTTTTACGAGCTTCCCAAAGAGGTAGTCCGCGATAATAATTATCAATCAGCAATTTTATCAGATCTCTGCATTTGCGCAAAGTTTTTCCTTTGAATCTACATGCAATACGTGCCATGGACAAGACACAGAAGGTAGAAATGGACGACAGCACAGCAACGCCCGAAAAGGCCGCCATTCAGCATGTCGCCGAGGTAGTCGAGGAGAGTGACCATCATTCGGTTAAGCACTGGTCGAAGAGCTCGCGATATATGGTTCTAGCAGGGTAAAAGTTATTGTATCCAAAGACTTTTGAAGTTTGCTAACAAAATAGAGCGTATCTGATGCTCATGGTCGTCTCCCTGCAGTCGACTGTCGCCATGTCGTTGGTGCCGTATGTCACTAGCGATTTTGCGGCACATTCACTTATCCCGCTTACCAACCTGCTGGCCTTTGTTGTCTCTGGTGTGATTCAATTGCCTCTGTCTCGTGTCGTCAACCTCTTTGGACACCTCAATGCGCTACTACTGATGGTGTTTGTCGAGACACTCGGTGAGCCGCGTGCGTCGTGACTTGTCTGACAGAACTAACCTCTACAGGGCACATCCTCATGGCCACATGCCAAAACGTCGAGTGGTACGCTGCGGCATTTGTTAGTGGTAAAAATGATTCTGAAAGCCGTCGCTAACAAGATAGGTCCTCTTTGAAGCTGCGTTTGGCGGTCTTTTGTACCTCCTTCGCGTCCTAGTCGTCGACTGTGTCCACACGGAGCACCGCGCCATTGCCTACGGCCTTACCACGTTCCCGTATCTTGTCACGCCGTTCGCAGGGCCCCCAATGGCGGCTTCGTACCTGAATCACAGCAGCTGGCAATGGGCATTCGGGACTTTCGCGATCCTGGTGCCTGCTGCGGGTGCCATCCTGTCCGCGCTTCTCCTTTGGGGGCAGAAAACGGCACCAAAAACGCAAGTGACAAAGACGTCAAAAAGTCTGCGTCAGCACCTGATTGACTTTGATGGTACGTAAATAGAAACAGTATTTGATTCAAAATCTAACAGGCCTAGTGGTCGGAATGATTCTGGCTTGTATTGGCATCGGCATGTTACTAGTGTCCATCACCGTTGCAACGGCGCGTTTGCTGCGTTGGAGCTCTACTGCATTCATCGCCATGCTTATCGTAAGCGTTATTGTATTGATAGTGCTGGTTTGCTACGAGAAGCTGCTGGCACCGAAGCCCTTTGTTACGCTCAGCATTCTGAGAGACCGGAGCGCGTGGGGCGCCACACTCTGTGTCGCTGGCGAGTACCTCAGTTACGGGTAAGCTCTCTGGGTTCCTGTTCGAAACATGGCTCTAATTTTCGTAGTATTTGGCATGCATATCTTGCTTCGTACCTGCAAGTCGTATTTTACGAGAGTATCTCAGACGCTGGATACATTAACAACGCCTACTATATCGGCTGGGGCTGCATATCTGGCTTGGCGGGATTGTAAGTACGTGCGCCTACGTCCTATTCCTTTGCTGACGGAGAAGGCTCATCAACTACATTGGTCGCTTTAAAGCGGCAACCGCCGGCGGAGTTTCACTCATGATTCTTTCCACGGGGCTCATGATATACTGCAGTCGCCCTGACCAGTCTGTCGGCGGCATCATTGCCTGCCAGGTCCTGTTCGCCATCTCCGCCGGTGTCATTACCGTATCCATGATGATGGCAGTGCTGAACAAGGCAAAGCCCAATGAAATTGCAATGCGCATGGCGCTGTTTTACATGATTTCCATGCTGTGCTCGGCGCTAGGCTCGACCATCTCCACAGCCATCTGGCGCAACGCACTCCCGGCGGCGTTGCACAAGTTTTTGCCTGAAGATCTCAAAGCCGACGCTGGGCGCATTGCAGGGTCTATTGTTGTCCAAATGTCCTACAAAATGGGAAGTCCAGGCCGCGAAGCCATCATTCTCGCATTTGCGGAAGCTTGGGAGTATCTCATGATCGGTGGTACTGCGGCGCTGGGGCTATCCGTTGTCGGAGTGTTTGTCATGAAGGAAGGTGCTGCACCCACTAGCGAGCCGTTAGAATCTGTAGAAAAGGAGGCAAAAAGTGTTTGAGAGCTAGTACTAGACATGACTCGTTTCTGGATTTTGTATAATTCCCTACCTTGGGGTACGGAGAGCCAGGCAAAGGGAACTGCGAGGGACCAGGGTATAAGTGGAGAGAAGAGTGTAATTATGTCAAATCAAACGATAGAGCGGCTCTACTGAGCATTTGCGGAATATAAATCTTTTTCGCGTCACAATTTTCACCACACTTTCGGGCATTTCCGACGTCGCCAGGTCCAGGGCTATGTGTGAGCCGAACAAATGTGGCGCAGCCCTGCGCTTAGTGTAGGACATGCGTACTTACTGTGTACACATCACGCGACCCTCAATTTAGCCAAATACAGTTCTGTATATTTGAACAGATTTATCCTTGCAGCCCGGGAGCTTCGTCGGGCTGTGCGAGTGAGAGGGCGTCCACTGGATTCCGAGCGACTGCCGGAAATGCGTGTTAGGCGCGAGAACGCCACCAACTACCACGCCATGCAAGGAACTGGAAATACTCGCATTAGTGCGTTATTGGTCGTCTGCTTTCGGAAATGCATACTGCCAATGCATTCTTTTGTTCACGTGAGAGACTATAGCAGGCCGTCGCGCTGGTCCGCCCAACAGACTCCCCCTGGTCTAATGGAGCATCATGCCCATGCCCCAGTCCATGTCACTCTCTGTCCAATGAAAATGCAATTGTGACATTTCTTTCAGTGTGGATATCAACTGGGACGGTCATTCCGGATGACTCGTGTGAGGCAGTCTCACCATCTTATACATACCGCGATGCTCAATCCTCCAAGCGTTGGTTACTCATGTCCACTGCCCATTTCTTTACATTTTTAACGCAAAGCGAAACTAGTCTAGAAAGCTAATTTCTTGTTAACCGAATTGGGAACGTCAATGATTCGGAAGTCACATCGATCATGTAATTGGTCAATAGGAATTTTAGTTGGTCGCCCATTTGTGGTCAAGATGCTTGGGCTCTTAGTGTGACAATGAGCCTGAAATACATATAAAAAGATGACCCCAAGCCTTTGAATGATAAAATCTACAAGTTCTACTAAAATATCAACAACCAATACTAGCAATCATGAAGCTCATGGCATTCTCAGCGTTGATGGCCGCAGCCCTTGTCATGCCTGCTGTCGTTGCCTGTAAGCAGTTCGTGCGCGAGAGAATGAAACTTGTTAACATGAATAGTATCACTTGGCGAAAGAGTGTCGCTTGGACATGCGATCCCTACCCATTCTGTCGAGCCTGACGAGGACAGCTACAGGGGAAGACAATTTTGAGGTCCTTCGATCGAAGCCGAGTATCCTTGGCCCACGCTCAATATTTACATTGGAAAGTCTATAGACCATAGTGAATAATAGTTTAGTTGAATATAAAGGCATGATGGTATGTCTAATATCGCTGCGAATCATTGGATGGCGCTGTGTGGAAGGCACTGTGCTGAAAGTGTTTATTCCCGAATTAGAGAACAGAAAATAGCTTTCATAATATCACATATTGATAAATACGCCCACACGGCACAAAAACGCAATTTATAGGAATTCTGTAACCACTTGGTATTGGGATCCGGGGTTGGCGAAACCACCCGCGGTGATGGTCGAATTAGAGCTGACACTGCTCAGCGTGAAAGGGCGATCGACAACCGCCGGCTCAGAAGCCATGGTAGACGACACTGCCATGACCGATCCCGACTTCAAAGAAATTCATCATTTAAAGCTCCACGCCAAGAGAGCATCGAAACAAAAAAAGGAAAAGTGAAAATGGCATCTATTGTTGGTGAACCCATACCAATTGGTCGCGGCAGAGACTACAAACGCTGATCGCGGTCTTCATCGGCACAAAGATCTTCTCAAGACTAGATCAACCGCAGGCAGGATCGCGTAGCAGATGTTTCGTTTCCCGCACCGATTTCAGCCACCAAATTTGAGCCGGCTTAAGGGGAGCTGAACTCCATTAAATATAGCAACAGCGGCTGTGAGAATCGCAGCTAGCTATCTGGCACAAATCCAGCTCTCGTCAGCAAAGCCCCCGGGAGCAAATGGCTACCTTTCTCCACTTCGAGCTCGCATCTGAGATCGATTACGACCTTCCACAGCGATAGATAAATTGCGGGTGGTTTGCTCGCAGGAACATGCCTGCCTGGGCGTGGGCTGGTGAACGGGAGTCGACAGCCGATGTTTCGATTTGAAAGGTACACACACTACTTGGTGGGCGGATACTTCATCCTGACCATAACCCTACAGTCACTACAAAGACAACCATTTATTCCATAGCCCGACTGCTAACCAGCATAGTTGGCAGTGATGAACTCGAGAACCTCGCCAATGACTGTCTCGACCTGTGAGGGAACTTTTGTGAAGCAGTGGCACCAACGGCAAGTAATTTCGGTAATAAAGCAGAAACTATTAATTTGACAGCGCACACCACATGCCCATCTTTAATCCAATGGGAGATAATGTTGGGAAGCCACGATATGCAGGAATATCTTGAACCGGATTAGCACATGTGGGCCTCAAGCATATTGCTGAAGTGAGCCAACCAGATAGGCAGCCGATTCCCGAAGGATTGAACCAGGCCAGTTCATCCCATCAATTTCCATTCGCGCGTGATTGTTGCGCCCTTGATACTAATTCCTGGGAAGCTGGGCTCGCAATTGAGGACTTGGGAGATGCTTGCTACAGCTGGGGTTGATCAGTCCTACAAGAGCATCGCTCGAGAAAAGAGCATCTGAAATCTGCTCTGGAACTTTATCAGGCTTCCCCGCTGGCTAGCAAGAATTAGATGAACGTTGGCTCAGGCAACACATGCCGCGCGCCGCCACGTACCCCTGCGCGCAAGCTGCAGCCGCTCTCGCACGGCCCGACTGAACCACCTTCCGTATATATACCGCGTCGTTGGTAGGCTTCGCCGTCAACATCAATCCAAAACAACATCAACATGCAACCTATGAATTTCTGCATCTTAGTGGTCTCCGCCTGCATGGCTGGACTAACATCTGCCAGGCCTCGTAAGGATATGCACTACCTACCCGCTATGGTGCTACGTAGTTGCTAACATGCAAATGCAGCCACAGAATCACCCGCAACCGGTGGTGAGGGAGGGAGAAAATAATGGAATCGAACAAATGGAGATTTATAGCGATAAAAGAGCTCTGTAAATACGCTTCAGCGATGAATAGATTACCATTGCCGTTTCTCGCTTCACTGTGACGAGACTATCTACAGTCATTGCAGTGCGAGACAGAAAAAATGACGCCGCACCTCTTAGAAATGGCTCGACAATCTATTTAGTCTAAAGTTCAAAGACGGCGATGCTTTGGCCGGACGGACGGGACGGAAACGCATGCTCATCATCATGGAGGGACGCCACACCGCAGCTATTGCATTTGCAAAAGTGCCACGCCGCGAGTTGGGTGCCTGGCCCTGTCCGCCACGCGACCAATGCAGCGTATCTCAACACACCTTTCACTGCTCGTGTGCGTGAATACGTGCATTAGTGCAGATATGAATGGCCAGAAGGGGACAGAGGCAAGGCATGCTGCTTCACGGTTTGGGGGGCACGGCGCCAAACTAACTCAACACCAACCAACCAAGATTTGCCCGCCTTCCCCTCTTGATCATCCTCATATGCCTCACCAGCCTTGTGAAATTACAAGTGGTCTTCCAATTTTAATTGTAAGCTAACCTTGATCTTAGCATTACCACTCAGTCACTCAGTGTTACTCGGTCACTGGTACTATGGGTGTCGCCGATGATGAGAGTTTTGGGCCTCAGTACGGTTCTTGGTTTGACTTCACTCTCAAATTTGAGCAATCAGTCTTGGGAGTCCTACCAACCGGACTGCTCATTACTGCGGCGCCGTTATTTCTGTACGCCTGCAAACGCCAACCTGCACGTGCCCGCTCTGGAATGACCCTGCGCGTTAAATTTGTGAGTGCGGTCGGGTTTGGCAACGTGTAACTCAGTGTCTAGGTATGCTAAATGTTTTTGATGTAGGCATCTACAGTTGTGCTTCTGGCATTGGAAGTTGCGAGCCTGGTTATATACAGCAATACGCCCTCCCTCAGATCCGATACTGCGCTGGCTGCTGCGTCCTTGTCTTGCGTCGCTAGCTTCACGATCATTCTTCTCGTCCTCGCTGAGCACCGCTATACTTTACGACCTACTGCTTTTCTTAGCTTATACATACTGTTGAGCTTCATCCTCGATGTTGTGAAGAGTAGATCCTACTTTTTGCGACATGGACTTGCTGCACTGGGTGGCTTGTCAAGCGCCACCGCCGCCAACAAAGCCGTCATCATTGGCATACAAGAGATCCCCAAAACTGCTCTGTTATTGGACGAAAAACTGAAAATAAATATCAGCAGAGAGGCCACGAGTGGATTCTGGAACCGGAGCCTATTTATTTGGCTAAACTCCATTTTCTCTGTCGGGTTTCAGCAAACGCTGCGACTGGATGACCTGGAGCCGCTGGACCCTGCGCTCTCCGCAGGTCCATTGTCCAAACGATTTTCTGCCGTGTGGAAACAAAGTAAGATTCGTACAACCCTATGTTTCGGAGTTTTACTAACAGATGTGCACCTGTTGAAGGGCAGCGGGATTCATCGAAAGGCAGCCTTGCCATATCATGTCTTATCACATTGTGGCGGCCATTTTGCGCCGTCATTATTCCGAGACTTCTGTATTCTGGACTGACATTTGCACAACCGTTTCTTCTCGAGCGAATTTTGGACTGTGTGGAGCAAGATGAACCACGTGAATACGAAAGGATCAGCCTCATTGTAGTGTCTGGTCTTGTATTCACGGGTAGAGGAGTATTACAGCCTAGTTCATTCATCTTCAAGTCATGTGCTAACGAAAAATATGTAGTTAACCAAAGCTGCATATTCTCATGCCAACTATCGGTGTGTTACCGCGGTTAGGGCTGTGCTGGTTGGCTCAATGGCGGACAAGCAACTTCGCCTCACGCCCGCAGAGGCTAAAAAGTCGGCCATTGCTACACTTATGACGGCCGATGTCGAAGGTATAGAGGAAAGCCTACCAGATTTTCATGACTTGTGGGCATTCTTCCTTGACATTGCCTTGGGATTGTATCTGCTCAACAAGTTTATTGGGCTAGCATCCCTCACTGTCTTCGCCCCCTTCATTTGTGAGTAGAGATTCTACTTTACACATCGCCGCTTTCTGACACAAAGCAATTTAGTTTCGACAATATACGGAATTGTCGTTGGCAACTGGTCTGGGAAAGCATTGGCTGCCTGGAATGCCAGTATCGAAGCAAGAGTTGCCATAATGTCAAACATTTTGTCTCAGCAGATTCCAATTCGAATGATGGGCCTAGGCCCTATGGTGTCCAGATATGCACAAAGCTTGCGCAAAAGCGAGATGGAATACTCTCGACAGTTTCGTCTCTGCACAACAACGTCGATGACCGGAGGTAGGCCCCCTTCACATCGTTACTAATGTGTTGGTGCAGTGCTAATCGATTACTGCAGCACTGTCTATAGAAGCGTTTACGCCAGTCATCATTCTGACCGCAGCCCTATTTTGGACAAAGTTTGAGAATGGTTTCACTGCCTACGTCGCATTTCCAACCCTCTCCCTCATTGCCATTGTCCAAATGCCGCTATTCTACCTGGTGGATACTTATGCTAGCATCCCGAAGTTATGGGCTTGCATGAATCGCATTCAAAACTACTTGCAACTTCCGGAGTGGCAGGACAAGCGTAAATCTGCTGGCAACAAGGACATTGCCGCACACTCCGGAGATGATTCCCAGGTTGATGCGAGCGAAGCTGAAATTACGAGGATCACCCATGAGAAAAATAGCGCCGAGAGAAGTGAAGACGTTGTCATTGAGATGAAAGACGCATGGATCAGCCCTGCAAATCATCCAAAGGCAGTACTGCAGGATATTAATCTGCGCCTTCTGCGGTCAAAGATTATCGCGCTTCTTGGACCAATAGGCTGTGGGAAGTCGACCTTTCTCCAAAGTTTGATTGGCGAAGCTGCCATTCGGCATGGTTCTATTATCGTCGCAGGGTTGAAATGGGCCTTTTGCGATCAAAGCCCATATTTGACCAACGCTACCATAAGAGATAACATCATCGGACCAAATCCATTTGATCAGACACGATACGATGCCGTTGTGGAGGACTGCCAGCTTTTGGAAGATTTCCGACAGCTAGTCAACGGAGACAAAACAACTGTTGGCAGCGATGGCATGAACCTAAGTGTCGGCCAACGCCACAGAGTCGCAGTGGCCCGAGCTGCGTACGCGCAAGCAGACATTGTGATCGTGGACGATATTTTTGGCTCTCAAGATCAAGTCACAGCACGGGCTATGATAAAGAGACTTCTTGGGCCGGATGGGCGGCTTAGAAGGCGGGGCACCACCGTCATTTTTGCAACGCACCTGGGCATTGCCTTGGATGTCGCAGATGAACTGTTGGCTATTGACGAAGGTTCAATCATTCATTACAGAACATCACCTAGTCCCGATTTAAAATTGACATTGGCTGAGGCAATGGGATTGACAAAACAGATGTCAGAGTCGTTCAAGGCCGCCGAAGCTGCCTCAAAGGAGCCCCAAAACAGCGCGATAGAATCCGCGCCTGTTGCGAAAACCGACAGCGAGGCTGCTGAACAGTTGATACGAACGAGGGGAGAACTCGGTTTGTATCGATTTTATTTCGGCTCTTTCGCGAAATTGCGCTTCCTCCTATGGATGCTTTCCATGCTGATTGTCGTATTCTGCGATAATTTTCCAAGTATGTATTCGCACGCCACACGGCCAGCAATCAAACCCCCCTCATCTTACGAAACTAACGTCTGACGATTGAACAAGACGGATATGTCAGAATATGGGTAGATCAAGGGCCAAATAACAATTTATATCTCATCGGCTTCGCCCTGCTAGCTTTTACGAGAGTTGCAATTGGACTATGGAGCCAAAGGTGAGCCGGCACCATCCTCACTTCAACGCTCGACTTATCCCCACACTAACAAATACAGGCTTTTTTATCTTCGAATACTTCCTGAATCTGGTGAAAAACTGCATCAATTGCTCCTAGATGCATCAATGAAGTAAACCGCCTCCAGCCAGTGGATTCGCGAGACTCCAAACACGGGCTAACTGCGACAGTGCCACGTACAACTTCATATGTACGATTGATAGCGGATCCCTGCTCAACCGGTAACTAGAGAGAATCGGTTTGCGAGGTTCAATACTGATGCAGGCGTAGGTTTAGCCAAGACATGAGTTTGGTTGTCCAAACTCTACCCATCGCCATGTACAGATTTGTGTTTAGTAAGTATCACATAAAATGATTTCCACCATATCATGTATACTGACAATATCAGTGCTCTATTCATCGGCAGTGAGTATGGGGTTTGTGGTTGCGGGCTCTTCATATGCAACCGCTGCCCTTCCCGTTATCGGGGGCACCGTATACATCGTACAGAAATACTACCTACGGACGTCTCGTCAGCTTAGACATCTTGACTTGGAGTCTAAGACTCCACTGTTTGTGCGTTTCAAGGAGACAGCCAACGGCCTGCTGCATATTCGAAGCTTCGGATGGACGTTGAGATATTTCGAGCAGAGCCTTCGCATTCTCGATGATTCGCAAAGAGCATATTACCATATGTTTTGTGTCCAGAGATGGCTAAATCTGGTATTAGACCTGATGATTGCTGCCGTTGCGATGTTTATTGTCAGCATCGCACTCTATATCAGAAGTTCGAGCTCTCCAGCTGCCATGGGACTAGCTTATTTGACCCTCATTGACTTTGGCGGAACCTTGACCATTGCCGTCAAGAGGTGGACAGAAATGGAAATTGCGCTTGGTTCCATTGCTAGATCCAAGTCTTTTGTCGAATACACACCTCTCGAAAAGGACCAGCAGGATCACAATATACCGAAAGATTGGCCAAGAGGCGGCAAGATCGAGTTCAGGAATGTGACAGCCGGCTACAAGTATGTACACCAAGAAAGTGTGCTACTGGCGTTATGACATTTACTAATTTTCTAACAGCGCTGACTCCGTTTTCACTGATGTCTCCTTCACTGCTCTGAGCGGCGACAAGGTTACGATTAGTGGGCGATCAGGCAGGTTCGTCAGCGTTTATCCACAGCTCTGAATGAGTTTCATCATAGCTAACACTATCAACTATGCAGTGGCAAAAGTTCCATTTTAGTAACACTGTTGAATTTTCTTGAATATTCTGGCTCTATATATATAGATGGAGTCGACATCAAAAAGATCCCACGCCAGATACTACGGGAGCGAATTACGACTATCACTCAAACACCTGTCATCCTCGACGGTTCCATTCGGTACAACTTGATTCCTTTTATCGACACAAATTTTCCGAATTCTATCATTAAAGCCAAATTGAGGCAACTGGGACTATGGGAAGTCATTCGGTCGAAAGGTGGTCTGGATAAGAAAATCCAAGACGCGGGGCTATCTGCAGCTCAACTTCAGCTTCTGTGCATTGCACGGGCGCTGTTGCATCATATCCAAACGGAGAGTCAAATTATTCTTTTGGATGAAGCAACTGCTTCGCTGAGTATGGCATCAACTCTCGAGGTGCAGCGAATTCTGAAGGAGGCTTTTCAAGGCTGCACCGTGCTTAACATTGCGCATTGGGACTCGCCGCTGCAAGCCCCTGATCTTACACTCCAACTTTCCCGTGGAAAGCTCGTTTCAGCTACAAGAGCAGCTGTGGAATCTGACGAAGCAGAAAGAAGAGAAAGGGAGACTGAAGAGATGGAACTAGGATTGAGGGAACTCCAACGCCTCAAGATAAAGGAAGATGCTGAGCAGTTGGTCATTCTACGGCGCGAGCGAGCGCTCGACGAGGAAAAGTCGAAAAAACGGCCAAGCACACGAAACAAAAGGGAGGCCCTAGACCGACATATTATTATGACTGGGACAGACCATTCCGGACAAAACATCACTCCTGATTCAACCGGCCTCTGTGCGGGATTGATTCTGCGCCAGCNAAAAAACACCATTATCAACGCAGAAGCCTATTGGGGCATATGAATTTCCTCAGTCACCTGAACAAGACAATCAGAGGAGATTCGATATGGGAAATACCACTTCTCGGTTTCCCGTGAAAGAGGTGGCAATCCCTGCTCAACCTAGCTATGCCTTGATGCCTCCCAGTGCAGGACCTCCAACTGTTCCTTCTCCCGCATCCGCTGATACAATGCATGGCTCATTTGGATCCAAACAGGGGCCTCCCGCAGCTCAGAACATGTCTCAATCTGCAAGAATCGCTGCAGACGATTTTGCTTACAAAGTTACCTTGCCACTATTTCGATTCGGTTCCAATACAACGCAAGGCTTCAAGCCTCAGATCCAAGCTATACAACAGCTCTCACCTGAACAAGAGGCACTAAATCAGCCAGCTCCTTCAGGTTCTGGGGAACCTGTCTTGTCGTCAAATGAACCACATTCTTCCTCGCCAGAATCGGCACAATCGACTGCCAAGGAAGGAGATGCTCGCTCTCCAGACCGGTCAGGTGTAAATCAATCCGCGGAGGAAGAAAACAAACACTAGGTCCTTTCGTTGCTTTTAGTTCAAATTGTTTATTATTTTATACTGTGCACCTCTATGATTTCACGTTGCGACCGAAGATGCCTATCGTAGGTACGAAGGTGTACCCAGTTTTGTCTGTAGCCTCAGTTGAGAGCCCCATTGGCGAGGCATTATTACGAGATATAACTAGTCGATTCTGTGCCTTTTGCCAGGCATCTGTCCACGCCCCGTTTCATTCTTGATCAAGATGATTGGCTTGGCTTTTACAATACCCGCATTTCAGCCACTACGCAAGCCACCCGGCTACTTACAGCGGGGAAGCTGAGCCAGCTAACGACAATACGACGCCTTCCACCGTCCACTCGGGTCAATGTCTAAGCAGAAACGAAAAGAATCCGAGAAGAGATGCGAGGCCCATGTTTAATGTAACTGTGTCGCAGTTGGCCTTTTGGTGGTACTTGGCAAAGCCTCAATTGATGAAGTTTGGGTTTGACGTCACAAATTCGGCCACACAATGTCTCGGGAAATTTCAGCACAGACATGCGACCTCTCATGGTTTATTGACAACAAGTAAAGCTGCGCGGTAACTCCTTGCAGGTTGAATTGGCAACAAATGACTTTGAGTTGAAGAACCTTGGCCTGTTCGTTGATTCTCGACGCCACCAATTATTACATCCCCGTTTCTGCCTACGCATGAAGATAGATTGCCCAGGCCGATGGAGGTTGGGAACACAGGCCACACTAGCAGGGACCCAACGGAGTTGGCATGGCGCGGCCGAGGGGGCTAATGCATGTCGACAGCATGCCCATCCGACAGACACTGCTGGCCTCAACAATTCACCGATCAATGGACCAAACCTTTATTTGAGTTTGATTCAATTGTCTGCACAAATCATTAGCTTCTCTTCCCTATTCATTGATGGGTGCTCTTTGCGGGGGTGGCCGGGGGCGGGGAAGAGTCGAGGCTCTTTGTGGGGAAAGAGTGCGGAGGTGCTATGACCTTGCTGCCAAACTTTGGCTGCCTCGGCACCACGCCGAACATCTGATTCGCACTACTGCGTGGCATGCCGGGCACCTCGGAACATATGGCGGTGGCGTTCATATGAAAGTTTTACCGGCGAGGAGGCTAACGAGATGGTGATCAGCCTGGTATGCGAATGACAGTCGTCGTTGCGCTATCCATTGTCTCCGGCTGGGACAAAGGCTGACTTTCGGAGCCTTGCCTGAACGACATTGCAATGAAAAATATGCCAGAATGAAACAAAGCGGGCCGCAAGCGAGGGATAAAATTTGCAAAGGAGAAAAGTCCCCGCTGGCGACTCGCAGTGAGCTGAGGCTCTGCAAGCCCAGAGTCTAACTCAGTTGCCCCAGTTCTTCCCCCAGTCTCCAAGGCAATTGCACGACTCGGTTCAGCCAAGTGGTCTCTGTTCCCACTTTTTGGTTTATCGTACGGCCCAGCAAACTCACACAGGCTAGGGGATCGACCAGTAGGTCGTTCGGTGCATGACGCGCGGTGCGGAGGAGAGTTGCTGTTCCGGAGCAAGATCGACTTGACGGTCGGCGGGTCCATAATGGGCAATAACACCCAGAGGCTTTTGTAGTGCTCTCCTCCCGCTTTTTGCTGATGGTTTCCACCCAGCCTGCTCTCTCTTCCTATACACCATAGTATCTGTAAATACGGGAGTTGAAGATGCAGACCAAAGGGCTTCTGTTGACGGCTCAGTACGTGGCGCTCTGTACGGCGTACGGCCGCAATGCCTGGGCTCCCAGACAGGCTGAGGAGGCCGAGATCACCACGGACGCCTGGTCAAACTTTACCAATACCACGACAACTTCTTCTACGACTACGACAAGCACGACGACTACCTTGACGACGCTGACGACAACTACCACCACCGATGAGACGACGACGGAGGACCCGAGCAGTTCCACCTCATCCACGGATTTAGTTGAGACGACGACAAACGCCACCACCACTGATGAGTCTACCGTCTCCTCGCCTAGCAGCACACCAGGTACATCTATATCTGCGGACTTCCATGTCACCGGCACTCCCTTGTCGACTGGTTCCTTCCGTCTCACCACCTCCAACGGAACTATTCACAGCATTCCTAAGCCTACCGGCTCATTCACTAGCTCTGCCAACGGCACCAGGACATCGTCTTTGAACGGAACTGCGACCCTCACAAGGGACCCTAGTCCTACCGGCGGCTCGCTCCTCAACGGCACGTCCTGGGACAACAAGACAACCACTGCGCCCGCCGTCTTGCCCACTAGCAGTTCGCTCAATGGCMYCGAAGACGTGGATCGAGTCCCAGACGCCGTCCGACGAGCCGCCAGGCGGTGAAGCTAGATATCTGCACGTCAGCAAGGTCGTCTCTTTCTCAATTTCTTTCTTCTTCTTCTTCATCATCATGGGGAAGAAACAGGATAAGGAGAAGCAGAGGTGGGAAAGACGTACACTTCTTGAGCAGGACAACGCCCGCAAACCCATCATCCAGGTTCCAAAAGTACACGCTGCTCACGCCGCCCTCGTAGTACAGCTCGCGGTACACGTCAAACGCCTCGTTGGCCTTGACCTCCATCTTGCGCACGCGCTCGCTCGGGATGGCGCCCTCGCCCGCGCCCTCGCTGCCCCCGGCGCCGACGCCCCCCNGCGCCCGCGCCCCCNGGCCTCGTCGAGCGGCGGGTCGAACTGGTTGGACCAGGGGGACCGGTAGCTGTCGCCGTCGCGGTTGTAGTCGCACAGCAGGTAGTCGCGGCCCGTCTGCTTGCACCGCTTCACCGTCAGCGGCTGGTCCACCGACGAGAGCAGGTCCTCGGTCAGGTCCGGCGCGAGCGAGATGATGGCGTTGAGGTGGTCCGAGGTGTGCTTGGGGTTGAGGCGGCGGAGCAGGTCCCTGCGGGTTTGCAATTCGTTCGCAGGTTAGCTTTTTGATGCAGAGCGCATTGGTTGGGGAGGGGGCAGGAGGTGGAAATCAGTACGTACAGCGCCGAGTCAAAAGGGTCAACTTCCGCCATGTTGAAATGTATTGTGTGAATATGTACGGAGGAGGTCGTGTCAGTCTGGAGAGGATGTTTTGGTTGAGGGGTGAAGCTCTACTGCGGTGGGGGACGCTGGTGCGATGCCAGCCCCGCGCAAGGCCCAAGGTGACGTACTGTCACAGGTACCGACCTACCTACCTAGGTACCCATCACATAAAGCTACCAACTTAGCGCTTCATCGCGAGTCACGGCGCAGAGAATCGCAGCACACAAATGGTTTGAAAATTATATCTCATCTCCAGGGTATTAAAGCCATATACGAAGTTCCTATTCACCCAACGCCAGATAGAATATTTCATAAGCCAACCGTTGATTCCCACCATATCCCCTCTCCAATCTGCTGTTCCTACAGATTTTCCCGGATTCCATGTATAGCACATGTCATGAACATATTTTCCGCACAACTCTCCGCCCGAGAACGCCTCCGGCAGAAATTTTAATTCGAATAAAGACAGCCTTCATTCAATTTTGTGACTGCACAGCAGGCACAACGCAGACTCGGTCCAGGTTTTGCTTCCACCAGTCACACCCTCGCGGAGATCCTTCATCTCCCAGACCATGGGTCCGTCGCTCATGCGCAAATCGGCGTCAAAAAGCCCCAGCCACGGTTTAGCAACGGAGCCACGGCCCTTTGTCGACTTTTTCTGCGCGAGGCCCTTGACAGGCCTCTCTGGCAGAGAAAGCCGTTGCGCCGGTGGCGTTGGCGTTGGCGCCGCTTGTTTGGGTGTATCTTCGTCAGACTGCTTTAGGGGCGTTTCCGTGTTGGCGTCGCCGTGGACCGCAATCGTAGCTCGCGGCTGTTCGTCCTCAACCTTAGGTGGACTGAGCGGCGCTTGAGGTGATTCTCTTTTCACGGCATGCTCTTCTTCCTTTTTGACAGGTGCTGGCTCGGGAGTGTGTGGTTCGTCGGTGCCGAGACGGTTATATACTCGCTCCAGGACGTCGTCACGCAGGCATTCAAGGTGCATCCATTTTCCGCAAGCGCCGTTGGTACATCCAACGAGGGTTTTATCAGGGTTCGCTGGCGTCTGGCATCGGCATACCAAATCGATCGACTAGAATTTGTTAGCATGTGCTCCTGCGTGGCTTGGTATTCGGTCCTACAGAAAGCTGCGATGTTTGGCACTCAAATGCTTGTCGCCAATACATGGCGTCTTGTATTTCTTCATCGTCGGCTTCGATCCATTGATTCACTTTGGCAGGTTGGACCACGCTCACAACATTAATAATATCCACTGCGCCGGGTTAGCTTTCGTCTTGGCTGGTTTCAATGAAACGTACTGTGGTTGGAGGCAATCAGTTCGTTCATGCCGTGGTATGGCTGACGTCCAGCAGCAGTCTTTTTGCCAGACATGGTCGCCGCAGGTAGCTCGTCTGGTGAATACATCCAAAACACTCGGGCATAGACGTGGTGCTCGTCGGCGGCTCTAATCTCCAGTATGCGCGCCACCCAGAAATCACCTGGTCCGACCTGTTGCTTCGCTAGCTTGCCGGATTTTTGTCGTTCGATCGCCTCGTCGTTTGCTACAAAGATGAATTCGTCGCTGAGGTACTTGTTGCCGTTCACTGCGGGTCGGGTCAGTCAGTACACACTCGCACTACGCCATGACAGCCAAGACAAACCAACGACTTACAGACAAAGCTGTTGTACTTGGTCATTTCCAACCACCGTTTGCGCGGCTCGACTTGGTAGTGAATATCCATACTCTCGCGCGAGCGAAACTTGCCAGCAGGCCCAAACGGCGCAATCTGGAAGAAGGGTTTCCTGTCCTCTCCGCCACCACCTTCGCTCCTGTGTCGCTTGGCAGCTTTTGCATCCTTGTCCTCGCGCATAGCCGGTGTTGGCGTCATGGTGACCTCGAAAGGACAGTCGGCGCGGCGGTCCTCGGCAGCTGTGCGCGAGCGCTTTCGCGGGTTGGAGCTCATGTTGGCTGTGGTGGGACGGCGGCGCGCCTGGGTGACCAGCTGCTGGTGCCTATGCAGGGCGACCGCGAGCAATTTGCGCGTCTGAGCTTTGAAGGGCCGAAGTGATGTATATAGAATCAATCGACGTCACACAAGCTTGCGCCTGGGTATCGTGTCGGCGACAGAGAGCAAATAAGACAAAAACACGTCGTGGACGGGGCTTATCGCGCCACAGAAAATGGGTGTTTCTCCGCTGCGCACAGTCCGCGGAACTTGGAGCTGTCAAGGGAAAATGATGTCAGGCATGCAGCAATGGCGACGCAGTCAACGAGTTGCCCCAGGCCGGAACAACAACCAGTTCATGAAGCAGGGCAAAGACGCTCCCGGGCGGCCTGGTGCAGCTTGGGCGTGGCAATCAATGTTTGGGTTGCGAAAGAGCCCACAGCCTGCAAGTTGCGAGGAGTCGCGAAAGTGACTGAAAAACTGGAGGCTTAGCCAGCGTTGGCCTAGCATGCAGAGAGCAGGCCTGCTAGCTGAGGGCGCTGACATTAGCCGCTGGCCATGTGGGCCGGCACCAGGTCTCCCGGAACCTGAGTGGATACTGATGGCTCAAGTATTGGCAGCCAACGGTGGCGGTTCAGTAATACCAGAGAGGCGCCTTCTTGAGTTTCACACTACGGCTGAGCTATTCCGAACGCTTTCTGTAAAGGTGTATATGGGAAATGATAGAGAAAATATGATTGTGCCATTCTCTCCGCTGCTACAGGAAGCTGCCTCCATGAATGTTTATGTCCTCTTGAGGCAAACACTGACAAGTCGTTGCGGCGGCCATATTGGATTGCCAAATGAGCAATGGCTAGATTACAAAAGCTCCAACAGGAGTATATTCTTCAGGGCGCCCTATATGCAGTAGTATATACATAATCTCCTATGCCAAAAAAAAACACTCCGCAAATTTATCCTCTAATAGTGTCCTCTGAGTGTCTCTGTTCTTCTCGTCTGAGCATGGCCCGTCTTTCCTCTTCTTCTCCCTCCTCGTGCTGGGTGTCTGCAACGACACCTTCAAGAGCCTCAGCGACTCTGCTACCATCCAGCTTGCCGCGTTCAACATTGATCATGTAAATCAGCGGCGCCGGTAGGGCGACAATAGCACCCAAGAACCAAAAGGCGGGGCGGATGCTGCCCGTTTTATCGATGATCCGTCCAACAATAGTCGGTCCGAAGACGCTCGATCCCTTGTCCGTAATGGCGTACAGAGCATAGAATGCTGCTTCAAATCCTGGCGGGATCAGTTCGCCGTAGAGCGAGCGGCAGTAGGCACCCAGACCACCAAGAACAAGGCCGTACACGGCGGCCAGCGGATACATCTCCCATGGCTGTTGCAGGCCCAAGACGCCCCAGCGTTGGACAAAGGGTAGATAGCCCATCAGTCCATACACAGGAATAAGCTCAAAGAGGCCTATGCAGACCAGGATCGTCTGGTGGGGCTTAAGGCCGAAGAAGTTCGACACCCAAGACCAGCCAAACGCGCCAAATACGCCCGAAGCGGTGGAGATGACGTTGATCATTCCCAACGCCCATGGCTTCATATGCAACTGTGTCTTCGCAAAGAGGATAGCGGTAGAACTCGTCGTGGCAATGGCGTCGGAGAGAAGAAACCAGCCTGCCAAGAAGAGCATGATATCCAGCAATCGGCGGGCAACGCGAACCGTCTTGAAAAGCGACTTCCAAGAGTATACGAAATAAGATATCCAAGAAATACCCTCTGTGCGCCCATTGATAACCAGCGGAGGCCCGGGTCGCGGGCGAAGCCACATTGCAGCCGGAATCGTAAAGATGGCCCACCAGCAGCCGACGACGAATAGTGCCACACGCTGTGACCAAGTAGTGTTCTTCATAGCAATTATAATTCCAATAGCGACGCATTGCACGAAAAGCGCCGCAAGATATCCGATACCAATACCCTTGGAAGAGATGCTGGTTGAAAGTTTGAGCTCCTTTGAGGTAATGTCTGCTTCTGTCAGTCGCGCTTTCGGCCTGTTGCCCGTTGCCGCTTCATCGGGCAGAAGTGCAGAGGTGGAGTTGGCCAGATTTTCGGTAGAATCTTCTAACCGTCGAGACTCCAGAATGGAGTTGCCAAAATCAGGCGTGACGGGTGATTTCACGGCGAGCAATGTCGGGTGGTTGCGTACGAGCAGCGGCAAGAACGAATTGAGTAGAACAAATGAGGCGCCGAATGCCGTATTTGAGATGATGGTCAGGATGGCGCCAAGAATATAGACCGATTTGTTGACAAAGATATATCCCATGACGCAGAAGCTGCCAATCCAAGCAAAGGCCAATAGAAGCTTCTTTCGGTAGCTGCCGTGATCGGCTGCGCAGCTGATACTGACCACCAAAAGCGCCTGCGCGAGAACACTGACGGAAAATGTGTACATGGCAAAACTAGCCGTGTTGACCGGGATTCCAATAACATATACGACACATTGGCCGTCGTCTTGGCCCTTGCTGTCACTGCTGCCACATGGCGTCGTAGGATCAGACATGAGAACGCCATTCTCACGCGCGAGAGACTCCAGCAAGATGGGAATAAATGAGCCTTGCAGAAATGGTCAGCATCGTTCATCAAACTCAATCACAAATTCGCAATCTCACCTATTCCGCAGATAACATAAGTCTCCGCAGCAAATGCATACATATACCAGCCCTGGATTTCCTTGGAACTGGTTGGGCGGGCATCATGCCCACTGTAGTGGGGAATACCGCCGTGCAGCGCCAAACGGTCGTCGCTGTCGTCTGAACTCATGCTTCCGTTGGAGGACGAACGCTCATCGTCTGCTTCAAATGATGATGTGGCAAAGGAGAGATAGGAGCGCTTCGAGTTGACCGAGATGCCGGACAAGAGTCGTCTATCGGCAAGGTTTGGACGAGACGCGTTTGGCGGCATGGCTGCGAGCAGCGAAGCCGGCCTGGTCCCGTGAGGTCCGGGGGGTGCAGCGACTCAGTGGCACACGTGATTCCACAGGCGACGCTCAGCGGCCGCGACAGGGTCTCGTGTCTGCCTGGAGCCGGACCACGACTCTTGCAGCAAACTGATTTCACCGTTTACCGCATGCGCTGTTGCAATGCAGAAAATGCCTTGGCCGCTTCGACAGCCCGCGTCCGGCGAGGGAAGAAAAGAGAGCTGACCCTAGTGCAGGCATGAGATGAAGTAATGTAAATCTGCCCTACAGTCGGATGGAACTCATAAGACCCAAGATCCCCCTCTCCAGAATAGGATCTCGTGAATCCGCAAAACAAGGCAAACAAAATGAAATCGATTTCAATTGAGTGGCCAGGGGGGACCCGGCTCTACAAATACTTTTACCTTTTTTTACTTTTCTCGCGTCAGCTCTACACCACCACCCCTAGCTTCAGAGAGGGGGCGCGAAGAGCATGTCTTGCAACAGGCAACGAAAAACCGAATACACGGGCTTTGTCGAGCTGCACAATGAGGCAATGAACAGCGCCATAGGGGCCACTTGGGGCGCCCGCGAAGTGGCCCATCTTGGCACTGATGCTACGCCAAATACGGGCTCCCGTGGCGGGGGTGGGCGAGATGGGTATGGGGGAGACAAAGAGAGACGTAAAGGAGTGGGAGGGGGATGTTTTAGTGCGCCTCAGCCCGCCCTTGATGGCGAGACCCTTTGATCAACTGACCTGTCGTGCGGAGGGTCCAGCGGTCATGGACTGTTGCGCATTCCAGGGTTTCTTGACCGTGGTGAGCGGGAAGTCATCAAGAGAGCTGAAAGGCGCGGGGGTCGCATACCGGATGGTGAAAGGATCTACTGCGAATGGGAACGCGCCACCGACTTGTCGACAGCAGAACCAGCAGCTCGGCTCCGATGGTGTGGTCTCTTATTAGCTTCGGGGTATCTGCAAACTCATCTCATCATCCCCGTGCAGTAGATCCGACTAGTGCGGGAACCCTATGACACCAAGATTCTGTGTACCAAACAGGGAAACAGGCTGCGGTTGTATTCCTATGGATAATTCAGCCTGTGGCGGACACACTAAAGTGCTATCTATGAATTCTCTTAAAAAAAAATTGGAATTCAACCACCAGAGCGCTGGATAAGGGCGTGGAGGCGCTCATCAGATTTGTACATCTTCAGCGCCGTCTCTCTCCACTGTGCCCACTCTAGGCCAACGCCGAAGACCTCGAGTATTGCATTCGCCAACGGCAGTGCGTAGGACCATTCCGGCTCCAAAGCCAAACCCCAAAAGAACCTTCGAGCCTTCTCATCAATCATGCTATTCGGCAGCGAAGATATGCCCTTCCTACGCAACGCCTCCACGAGGGCGACATCGTCAGCGCTGAGTGAAACCTTGCCGTTGCATAGGGCGCTCATGTTGACCGTGACAAGCGATGGCCCAAAGGCTTCACGGCGAGGCACAACGCGGGCCATTTGCCAATCAATGACACCTGTAATGTTCAGATTCTCGTCCACGAGTAAGTGGTCGCCCTTGTCGTCGACGTGCTTTAAGAAGAATTCCTTTGCACCCTCGGTGTCCAAATCTGCCAGCTGTGCCACGTTGTCCTTGAGGAACCGGTAGACGAGGTATGCGTTCACTGGGTACTCCGTATACAGTTGTCCGTCGGCGATTAGTGTCAAATATTGATCTGTGAATGCAGTGTAGTAGGCGGCGGCGGTGGAAAATGGCCCGGCTGGAGAAAGCACGACAAACCTATCGCTAGCGACCGCCGATACTCCGATTGCGGAAGACTGGAGGGTCAGGGATCCAGCCTTTGGCAACGGATGGCACTCCAATTCAACGAGTATATCCGCGAGCTGACTCCATATCTTGTCTTTCTCTTCTGTACTTCCATCCCCGCCTGTCCAGGGCTCTCCCGGCAGCTCTTCGAGAAGAAGAAAGCTTACACCAACGCCATGATCAGTTCCATCGCGGCATATGCCGTACCCAAATGCTTTTGGTGCGGGTATTTTGGTTGTTTCAAGAAATTTTAAAGTGGCATACTCGCTTTTGATTAGATAGTCTGCCAAAGTTGGTGGGAATCCAACCGTGAAGCTTGCGACGCGAGGTACTCGGAGCAGCCATGGAGGAGACCCATCCTGGAAGTGAATCCGGGCATGGTAGTTGGCGCAGCCCATCAATGCCCCCGCTCCTGCCTCGTACGAATGCTCAATTATGCACGTCTTGCCACTGTTCAGCTTGGATGCGAGCTGACAAACAGCTTCGTCATTGATCATGGAGCAAAGGTGACGAAGTTCGGCAAGAATACGGGAATTGTAGGCCTCATCATCTATATCCTTGCGAATCAGTCATGTTAGGTAAATTCTCAAGAGAAATGACAAAGTTGATATCAAGAAAAAAGAACACTTACCTCTTTACAGGTATGAAGAGCAGGTCTTAAATGGACGAAGCACATGTGGCGGCTACAACTGTCGCAGCCGCCAGTACCACGCACACTCGGCCTTGTACATCCCGGTAGGGAACAGCTGAAAAATTTGGTTTCCATAACAGAATATGTGTGGGATGGCCGTAGACTATTGCGAAGGCGAAGACCGCATGTGAACAAGAAAATAAAACATAGAACCTATCCTAGAGAGCTCTAGAGATAGTCAGGTGACTTGTTTTCTCTTCTACCGCATCTCAATCAATACTATGCACTCATGCCCGATGACGTTACACAGTGATGTTACACGAACAGTGTGGATATTTAGGCAGCCGCGATGGAAGTTTTGATGACTTATGATTCTCTTCCTTCCATAGTATTCTTGACATTTAAAACTAGAGAAATGTTAGCTGACCAGAGCAAAGAGCTTGTTAATGAGGTGGCTGGCAGTACTCGCTGCGCGAAGCAAGGGTGCCTCAACTGGGCGATGGCCAAATCTCGATTTTGCAAAGATCGTAAGTTATCTCTTGTGTGGATTTTATACAAATTGCCTTTGGTCCCAACCTTACGTGGCACAGACCAGTGAGAATTGTTTGGCCAATCCGTGTTCTGGCGCGATTTGCCCCGAACAGATAGTAAGCAGGGTATGCAGAAGTGGGCTGAACAGTTTCGTGAGGATAGTATCAGTTACAGCTAGCAGAGGAGCGGTCGCAACGCCCATGCTTCCATGCATCAATCAACGAGCGTTCTCCCCAAACGACTGATATTGGCAGTCCAGGCTGTCCATATTGGTGTGAGCTGTTCTTGCGTGTATGAAGCTACTATATCCGATATTTTACTAGACAATCTGTGTGTAAGCACTATTGCAAAGCTTGTTGTACTTTCTGCAGTGTATGAACTTTTGCATTTGGTGATACCTGTGTAATACGCTGGCTGAAAAACGACACACAGAACAAAAGCCTGGCAATAATGGCACCAAATAAATAAGAATTTCCGCAGATTAAATTAAGTTATAGACAGAAATCAATTATTGTATATCTTGTAGCAATCATCTCGACGGCGAAATGGCCCCCGACTGGCGGTCCATTCGACACCCAACGCGACTAACGACAGCGATTTTTGTGGCGATTGTAGTTCTGTCTCAGCTTCTGTCTGATTGTAACTTGTATTTCGTGTCTGATCTTCACCTAAACACGACGCTCTTGTAACTCTATTCTTCACTTGAATGCCGAAAAGAGCTTCTGCTTAAGCTTGTCCGCCAGGCTCACCGGCGCATGGCCCTCATTGTTCTTCTCGCTCGTCGCGCCATCCTCCTTGTCCTTCTGATGGACGTGGCCGTTGCCTGTATGCTCGTTGCCCGCGCCACCGCGACCCGTGTGGTAGTCGCCGGTGTCGGTGCTGTGCCGGACAGCCGACTCGGGGATGATGTCACGATCTTTGCGCTCAGTAGCCGGTTGGCCCTTGTCGCCAATGTTGCCAGCGCCTGAAAAAAAAGAAAAATCAATTAGTCCTTCACCTTGAACTACTAATATGTTCAATTCCTTTGCTATTTGCTAGTTGTCAACTTACCACCACGACCAGCGCTGTAGGCTCCGTCACCATGGCTGCCGATAAGGCCTTCGCGCACGACTTCGCCGTCGACGTATTGAGTGCTGTCTGGGTTAATGTTGCCCGCGCCCCCACGGCCATGTGAAACTTCCGCCACCATGTTTGCAAGGCAGTTTTCAAGACGGCGAAGTTGATTCTCGAGGTTGTGGAAATACTGAATGTAAATCGGCAAAGAGCTGATCCTGAAAGCTTATAACAATATACCAGCGCGAGTCGGTCCACCGCGATGGGTTTAGACTTTGGCTCTGCTTTATGTACTGGGCGCCCGAAACGGACGCAGCCAAGAACCTTGCGTCTTTAATATTACTCGTGCAGCCATGATTTCTCGTCGTCCAGCTCTCCCTGATAAGATAGTGGAAAGCCTCTCTGTTTATCATGGCCCATTCACGGCTTGCAGTGGCTTGCGGCGCTGTAGATAAGGCTAGTAACTGGCGTCGCCAGGCTTATCTTCGCCTGTGGGGAGAGCAAGCCGAGCCTGTGGCCATCCGTAGTTGCGTCACATGTGAGTCGCGATTCGCGCACGATTACCAGCAGCCCGCGTTGTTTCGGTAATCTGCTGTGGTAGTCTTTTGGTATGAGTTTGTACCAAATCTCACAGCATCCCTGCACCCCCAGCCCTCTCCAGAGGCAGCGTACCTGCAGCACAGCGTTGTAGTCTCGTGGGCCAACAAGGCCCTCACATCCTCAAGACCGCCCCATCACTTAAAGGGCAAAATGTGTCAAATTAACTTAGCCCCTAGCTGCTCATCTTCCCTCCTCTCTATATGCTTGTCCAGGAAATTCATACCGTTTAAGTCGTTACCATATGCCTCTGCTCCCCAGGAAAAGAAATTCATGTCAATGCCGTTTGCTCATGCCTCATCATCACCACATCAATGCTACTGTTTTTACGCTCGGCCAGCTCGGCCAATCTGAAGAATTTCGCCCGTCAGGGCCTCGTCACCACGCAGCACCGGCCACGATGCGCCGTCTGCCTTGACCAAGGTCACCTCAAGCTTCGTGCCCAGGATCTTGTGCGTCGACTTTTCGGTATCGATGCTACCGTATAGAGGCACCTCGGCCGTGTATCGCTTGGGTGTCGCGTCGGTGGTGATAAGGTCTAGCGCGATCGCCTTTTCCTTGAACTCAACCTTGGCTGTCTCTTTGTTTATCTTCTTGAGGAAGAAGGACGCAATCACGTTCGCGGGGGTCTGATAGAAGTCGTGTCTGCAGCGCCGTTAGCTTCTTGCCATCGCCGGGGCGATGAATGACTGCGCCTACCTGACCGTCTCCAACTTCTCTTCGCCACTGGCGTCCCCCTTGCTCTTCTTGCCGGTGCCGATAAACAGGTGTCGGTCCTTGGTCACGCAGCCTTCAATCTTCATAAATTGGTCAAACTCGAGGACGCGACGCTTGCAGCAGCTGTAGCCCTTGCTGCCCTCGTGGAAGATCGGCACTCCAGGGTGATGCACGCACGACTCATCATCGCGCGCGGCGCCCTTCTTGTACTGTTTGCCACACGTTCGTCGGCGGCAGTGCGCGCCGTCGGGAATCTCGAGGCTGGGGTCGTCATCTTCGGATTCGGGCGGCGGCGGGGGAGGCGACGGCGCCGCTTGGGCTTGTGCGGTCGGAATGGGCGTGCGGCGCGGTGCGGCAGTCAGCTCGGCAATCTTCTTAGCCAGCGCCTCATCGTCCTCTTTAGGCTTCTCCTCGATCTCGGGAGGCTTGTCTGTCGTTGAGTGGACGCCGACTGTGCATGGCGGGATGGCCATGAACTCGTCGAATGTGAGAACGCGGGGTTTGCAGCATTTCCATCCTTGCCATAGAGTTAGCTTCCAAAGCCCGATAGATATCTACCAAAACTCGCGGTCAGCTCTCCGTAACTTACCCTTCTGGCCTTCATGGAAGATGGGCGGGCCCGGGTGGTATTTGCATTCTTCGGCGGCGTCGGTGAAGAGCTTGCCGCAGCCCTGGTGCACACACTTTTCCGCCATTGTGCACGATCGCTATCGTAGGTATAGTTCGCAAATGAGAGTCGCAGCCTGGAGCTTGAAATCACCTCGTCGGCGATGTATTGACGGTTTTCTGCGGAAGCTCGCGACACTGGAGGGGTGGGATCTTCTAGAACCTAATTCATTTTGCCGCCTGTTGGAGCTTGACACCTGCTCTGCTGAAGCGCCACCGCCTGCCTGATTGAGTGCGGGGTTGCCTGCTTTACATCTTCACTCGAGCCGCCGCGAAAATCTTCCACCTGCTTTCCTCATTCGGCTTATTTTAACAGGGTAGAAATATATATAGTAGCTTCGATTTACGTCTAAAGATCATTAATGTGACGCGTTGTCAAGGGGAACATTTCCGTTGCCATTACCGCACATCGGCCGCCGCGCATGTCGAATAACGGGACAACATCCTGGCATGTGCAAAGGTAAAATATATATTCAATGGTCAATTGCCCTTAACATTTACAGAAACGAAAATAACTGCGGTTCCAATCAATGCAGATCTACTTGATTTGATTGTCATAGATCTAGAGTGTGGGTTTGCAGCAGTCTCCTCTCTCGCCTTTCTCTACGTAAAGAACACTCTTATTGCTTTCCTGTGTCGACGGAGCAACATCTAGCCCGGGGTTTCCAGAAAAAAAATTAACAGGTTTGAGGCCAACCGTGAGCTTTTCGCTCGGCATGACAGGCCAGTCTTCTATACGCGGATTGTGTGTAGATCCAAACGTGTGCCAGATGACAATATCTTGATCTCGTATCGATTCTGCAGTTTTTGCATCCTTCCTTTTGGCAATAGCAGAAGCCAGGCCATCACCACCCATTGATTGCATGGTATATTTTCCAGCTGGGAAGTGGTCGCCGTCCTGGTGACGGGTTACCCAGACGGCGTGGTTTCCAAACTCGGAGCGCTTGGCGTGGAATGACGTAGGGTGGGACAGTAGCTTCTGGCTATAAAACGGCATGAGCTTGAATCCAACTGGTGTCCCTGTGATGGGATTGATTTTGCTTTCGTTGACGAATTTGAAGGTGCGGTTTGTGTTGAAATCTAGGTCGAAGCCACCCTCCTCTTCGATGATCCGTTGCTTTGTAATGTACCCGATGCCGAATGGATTATGTACTGACGGATCATCAATCGGCAGCGCAGCTGATTCCTCAATGACCAGAGAGTTTGAGAACCCATCAATCGCAGGGTCAATTCGCAGGCTGAAAAGATGTTGGTGGTACGGAGCGAGAACACCCGGCGCAACTACAGTGCCATATGGAATCTTTTCGTTCACTTCCATATCTGTCGGAACAGTAGATAGAATGCCTGTGGCACGGATCTCGTAAAATATGGAGGCATCTTGTCCAAAGTGCCATGTAAAAATGTATTCGTAGTTGCTGACTGTGATAATGGTCTGCAGCACCAGAATGCGAGAGCGCGCAACCACAGGGTTCTTGGTACGAAAATTGGTATGCTTCCACAAAATGCCGTCGTCCTGCTCATGGCAGCAGACAACGTTCGGCATCTTCATGGGTTCGCCATCCGGTGTGTTGTGATACGCGTCAAAATACTTGATTGTACCCAGGCAATCACATCCAAGCTGAAGATTGTTGGCGTTGATACCAGCTCCGTCATTGCCCAAATCGAAAGCAGCTTTTCGAGGATATGGTGCACGAGGATCTCCGTACGGGACAAACATTTCGCTGAGAGACAGTCGATAAAAAAGACTGCGCTCATCGTAACGAATATCGTGAAGTGTCAGCCCTTCTCTATAGTTGAACCCAACACGGAAACTCCATTTCTCCCACTGAACATGGTTGCCCTCGATTTGGAATGATGGCCCATCGGGCTGCACAACTTGGTAAGGCTTAGTAGTCCTCCTGGGGCTGGGACGCAAATCAGGGTGGTACTCGCTTGTCTCGGCAGGGTGCATCTTCCGGCGATCGTATTCCTTCTTTTCTTGGTTGATTCTCTCACTTGGTTTAGTAGGTAGGCGGTAAATCTTGACCACCTGGAGGCTCTCTGAAACTTCGGCGCACACATCAAGAGGGTACGCGTAGTAGTTCGCATCCGCACTTTCCAAGAGACGCATGTAAAACCAACACTTTACCACAAGTTAGTAATTGAATTTCCTAGCAGTGTTAGCTTACTCACCATGGTCAGCCGCTCAGTCATATCATTCGTGCCGTCTGTCGCGTAAGCCCACGCCTCAACTACGACAGTGGCCTCAGGCGGCAGATTGAGGGTCTTGATCTCTGCCTGAACATTCTCATCCGCGAGGCAAGCTTTCTCAACTGCTTGCATATAGTCGGAGTCAATATATGAATGCTTTCCCTGGTGGTGTTGCTTCTGAACAACTTTGTCACTGTCAAGATCCACAATGAGCTCAAACAGCTGGTTTTCGCCACGGTTTCCCTGCACAACGACCTCGATTCGAGCATATCGGACTGGTGTCTCCTCAATTGGCTTGTTCTGGTGTTCATTTTCCAGATACTGTATCATTTGCTTTTTAGACGGTTCAAGCAATGTCACGACACGGAAATTGGGCTGTTGTCCACCAAAATGCGGTCTTGCGACTTTTGACGCCTATGATAACTGTCAGTGCTTGGACTTTGGATTTCATCGACTCACAAACCCTTGAGATTTCCTCGGGCGTCAGAGGGTCAAATGGATGAGGGGGTACAGTTCCCATTTCGAACAGCGTCTAGATTAGCGGGAGAAAGAGGTCCTTTGCAAGGATGCGCACGACGAATACGTGGAAAAGAGGCGAGAACCCGGATGAGGACAAAGGAAGTGGAATTGTGTTAAAGAGAGAGAGAACTCCAAATTATGGCATTTTTGACAAATTGGCAGAAGAACAGTGGACACGCTGGGCGCGCCGGGCCAAGCCTGGCCAGCTTTCAGCAGGTGCGGGATGCACATAACGTGGGGTCGTCGGCGGATAGTTTCCTCCAAAGGCTAATGCCCTGGGGCGCAACATGTACCGCCATAGGGCGCGCAACCATGCAACATGTGCCATACCCATCGCAAACACGGTGCTGATCAGCTGCCCGTGTGAAGAGATGCAGGATCCTACACTTGTGGCATGCACCGTAGGCGGCCGAGGTCCTGTCTTCGCGTCTACCAGCGGGTGAGAGAAGCGATGGCAAAAGAGCAGCGCTTACCTAGCACCGAGCCTAACATTAGTATCCTGCTGCTGGCTGAATAAGGACGGAAGCCAGTTTCGATGATCAGGTTAAATATTTCATGTTACATCATAGTCTTTGTTACTGGTCCCGGCAGTAATCGAATTAAATAAGTTGGCCACGAGCTTCACGGTTGCAGTCGCTATTTTACAATATTTTGTGCTAGGCTAAGGAAATGTGCCAATTCCACGCCTTCAGTGTATCCTCCCAGTCTGTTCGTCCCGTGTCCCAAAGTACCTGAAGCAGCTCTCGTACTCTTGCGACGTGCTTGAATTTGGTCCAAGCCTCGATGCTCCTGAGGCGCTCTTGTACATACTTCATTGACTCTTCATTGTCTATGCTTCCAATGCCTGCTACAAACAGCGGGTATAACAGGCCCAATTCGCAGAATAGGTTCGGTGGAATCTGTGGTACGTATCGAAATATTTGTCTCACGCAGTCCGCCATGCGTAGCTTGTATACGCCAGCACCATCGCAAAATCGGAGGATGTGTCGATAGAGGAGAAATAGAGTAGCAAACCGAAATGCTTCGGCGTGATTGATGAGAGCTTTAATATAATTGTTGCTGGAGTCCACATCCAAGTGCAAGTCTTGTGATCGGATGATTTGTGCCGTGTCATCTGCGTGCAGAGTAGCCCTCGACCTGCGATCCGTACACGATGAGAGATCTAGCTCTTGTGTATCGGCAATGAAAGAGCACATCTCAGGCAAGTGTTTCAAAATATGGTGCGTGAGGCCCATGAACGAATCGGCAGACGTCACTTTGCCTTCGATATCTCGGGTCCAGTACACACCATCGACCAAGGTACGTCGAGAAGTACTCAGAGCCGCCATTATATCATGGTAGGCAAAATTACGTAGCAAGAATGTTCCATCAGATGTTTCCAGAAGCTTTTCAGCTCCGATGTGATGCACCAAGTGGCCGGCACCCTCTAGATGAACTTGCCAGCGTGATGTCTCCCCGCGGACAACTTCTGCGGTGCTTATTACCAGCGCGCAGGCAAGCGTCGTTTCTGTAACGGTTTGGTTGGCGATGGACTCGGCAACACCGCGTGCCACTTGATTTTCGAACTCCAAATGCGTCTCCGGTGTCATCTTTATTGCCTGCGATGACTCTGTGTCGTTGCAGTGGGCGGAGGCGTAGGCAAACAGAGCATGTAGAAGCGATTTGTCGACAAAGGCCATGGGCAACAGCACGGAACAAAAGTTGCCACCGTCTTGCTCTACAATTGAGCAAAGAGGAGCGACGTGGTCAAGGAAATATCGTAGCAGAATCCGCTGCATGCCCTCTGAGGAACCTGGGACAGAAGGCGGCGAGGGTTTGCGGTTCACCCAGATGCCAGCGCCCTGGACCAACACATCGGGACCGAGCGTAGCATCATCTTGGCGCTGGACACTGCCTGCCGGACTCGGTGAATCGCTACCAGGGCTGGCTAACTGGGCATCTACCGAGTGCGACTTTCTCCTTGAAGGGCGGGGGGCGACGCGGCGTAACGGGGCGTTCTCGCAGATCAGGCCGAGACGAATGCAAGATTTACAACGGCCATCGCTGCTGGACATGTCACCATCGCACTTTTTCTTGCGCGCCTTGCATGTCAAGCAGCCCGACCGCACGCGACCATCGGCCACGAAGCGACGGCGTATCGGGCGGTCGGGAGTGCCCTCTGGGCCCGGAACCATGGGTGCGAATAGCAGCTCCAGCTATTCTCTAGCGATTGGGAGGATCGATGTCGACAGTTCTCAATCAGCCCGGAGTCGCCGTGGAATTTAGTGTGCCGATTAAGATGTAGCCAGCGGGGGGGTTGTCAGTTCCTCATGCATACTACGGCGGACAGAGCACGGATGGAGGGGTTAAATGGCCGCCCGATACGCCCGCTTGGGAATATCGTGCTCCAGCGAATCAACCGCCCTCTCGCTGCGTCATTCAGACCTGGCGCAGAACGCTAAAAACAGGCAGCCTGTCAGAGGAGTAATGTCCGTCCGTCCGCAGATCTTGGCGCACCTACTCCACCCCCACAGACTAGAGACGCCTCAGGCTGGGGCGGCGTGGTGCACACCCAGACCGATTCATCATTCTAGTACGCGATCGTCATTGTGTTGTGGTATTACTCGCAACTGTCTCGATACGATGGATTCCGCAAACATGGTAGGTCGTACGGGCAGTCATGCCCATCGTACCAGCACGTGATCTGGTCGCCATATGTCTTGAACACAAGTTTTGAAACTTTGAACATTCATTTATACATCTACACAATGACTTTGAGACATGTCCGACGACAATGAAATCAGAGTCTCCGAGGACGAAATGGCCCAACCTCAGCCCGACCTCTCGCAGAGCGAGATGGGGCGAAAGCGGTCCAATGCACAGACGAAGCTCAAGGAACGGCATCTGTACATGATTGCCATGGGAGGTAAACAAAACCACCTGTTGCAGTGTCTTTTTGGGGGGACCTGACGCAAAAGCATTTATCTAATAATGAGCATAAACATGGCAGGATGCATCGGCACCGCGTTCTTCGTCGGCTCGGGGAGGACCCTCAGCAGAGGCGGTCCGGCACTCACCCTGGCCGGCTACGTGACAGTGTGCTGCGTCGTGTACGTCGTTTCCACTCTGATGTTTGAAATGGCGGCATTCATGCCCCTCAACGGCGTCGGCGCGGACACGTACACCACACGGCTGCTGTCCAAGTCCTTTGGCTTCGCCATGGGCTGGAACTACTGGTACGCCTACGCGATTCTGGTGCCCTTTGAGATCACCGTCGCAACGCTCGTGATCGACTACTGGAAGCCGCCTGTCTCGGATGCCGTCTTCATCACGATTCTTTTCGTTGTGATTGTGGGGCTAAACTATTTGCCGGTCTCAAATTCGGGCGAGGCTGAATTTGCTTTTTCTTCCCTCAAGCTGAGCATGCTCACGGGCATCATCCTGCTGTCGATTATTATCGCCGCCGGTGGCGGACCGACAAGCGATCGTGTGGGACTCAGGTACTGGCATGATCCCGGGCCGGCTAATGCATGGATTCTGGAAGGGGCCAATGGCAAATTTGTGAGCTTTATCGGCGTTCTTGTCAGCGTTATTTTGCCTGTGAGTCATGCCGCTTTTTTTCGATCTACGTGCTTTTGTTTATGGCTTCCCAGGTATCCTTCTCTCCCGAAATGGTCGCCGTCTGCGCAGGCGAAACAAAAAACCCGCGGAAAGCGATTCCCCGAGCCTCAAAAGCATTTGTCGTCCGGCTTGCCTGCTTTTACGTGCTGCCAATATTTGGTGTCACGTTGATCTGCCCATCAAACGCCCCCGAGCTCACATCTGGAGGCGCCGGCGCGGGGTCGTCTCCTTTTGTCATTGGCATCAAGACGGCCGGCATACACGTCTTGGATCACATCGTCAACGCCGTCATTCTCTGTGCTGCGTGGTCAGCTGGAAACGTATACATGTACATGGCCTCGCGAGCCATCTGCTCCCTCGCCGTGGCGGGAAACGCACCGAAACTGTTCGCCAAGCGCAACAGATGGGGCGTACCCTACTGGTCAGTCACCAGCTGCGCGGCGCTCACGCTGCTTGTCTATCTCAATGTGAGCTCCAGTGCCGGTCAGGTTTTTAATTGGTTCGTCAATATGGTCAATATGGCCGCCTTTTTTTCCTGGATCCTCATGTCGTGCGCGTATCTCCGCTTTCGATCAGCGTTGAGCGCACAAAATATCGATCGAGCATCGCTGCCTTACATCTCTTGGCTCGGAAAGCCCGGTGCATACTTTTGCATCATCTTCTTTACAATTATCGGGTTCTTGAACGGTTTTAATGTGTTCTTCCCTGGTCAGTGGAGCATTTCGGATTTTCTGACTGCCTATATTGGAACAGTTCTTTTCGTAGTCCTTTATGTTGGGCACAAGCTCACGGTGGGACGAGGAGACTCTTGGGTCATTCCGGCGGATAAAATTGATTTGGGTCATGTCCACGATGAGGCAATTATCGAATCAAATACATCAATCGATGCGAGTTCCTCGCGCAAGACATCTTCATTATGGAAAATGGCGGCACAGAAGCGAGGGTAGTTCGCAGGCTCAGGTACCTGCCAATCGATCGATACAATAAATCAAACTTTCTTGTCTCTAAATGTACGACCGAGGTGTCTGATGCTGTGCTTGCATTGCACTCTTCTGCTGTACAACTCTGACGATGTCGTTCTCCAGCCGTTCGAGAATCTGCTCGAAATCGGCGTCGTCTTTTGCTTGTTGGACCCGTCGGCGACGTTCAAACCAAACCCAGCCCGCCACAAGAGCAGCTGTGACAGGGACAGTAATTACAACGTAGATCCATACGTTTGAGCTCACGTTGTGGCCAGCTATAACATTCGATTAGCAGATTTCTCTCATGTTGTGTTCTGGCAGAGTCACATACTGCTTCGAAAATCGAAAAACGTCATGCTAAAGATTGACGCGAGATAAGAGCCAGGCAGAAATAGCACACCCATCAAAGAGATTATTTTCATAGCTGTGCTATCACGTTTGCCGGCGTGGGCAATCTTGGCCATTTCAATATTGAGCCTCGCATCGCGCTGCGCGAGTATATTAGACAGCTATGCATCTGTGTCAGCAATGCGACTTTCTTCATCAAAGGCGAGGCAATTCTGACAGTGTCTCTCTGTAGCTTCAATCTCTCGAGTGTAGTTTCTCGGTAGTACTCAAGGCTGAGCTGCTTTGCCTTGAGAAATTCCAAGCGGGATACCAGCTCATCATGCAGCTGCTGGAGCTTATCTTTAGGAGATGTTCCTCCCGTGTCAAATTGAGTCAGGTATTCCTCCTCGTCATGTGCGAGGCTTTCCAGCTTCGCAAATAGCCGTGAAGCACTTTGCATTTTCTCAATCAAGGCCGTATAGAGCGCGGGCCGCCTCCACAGCGCATGCGCGTAGCACTCGGTCAGATCCCGAGCGAGGTTGTCAATCTCGCGCAGCGTGTGGCTGTATTGTTCAGCTGCCGGTGTTTCACTTGCACTATGATCCCGCCGGGAAAGGACCACTTCAAGTCTTCGCACCCACTCGCGTGCATCTCTTTGCTTTATATCATTCTTTTCTGCCAAGTCGTGCCTGAGATACATCCCAGGCATCATCATCGGATGTGCCGCAAGCGTTGGGCACCCATGTAGCTGTCGCAACACTGCATCAACCTCGGAATTTGGCGTTCCTTTTATATATCCACTCGTGATTTTCGTTTTGAAGCAATAAGATAATACCATCTCAAACCCGCGCGTCCGACCTCTTTTGCGAACATCGGACTTGCGGAGAATTATCTCTGTCAGCCTCGCGCGTTAGTTACACTCTGCTTGCTAGGGTGTTCATCCTTACGTAGGCATGGGCTGTCGGTGTTTCGATTATAGGCATACCAAAATAACGGGCCAGCAACCGCTGAAGTCTCACTATGCTTTGTTGGAAGCTGCATTGTGCGAAACATGGCCCCATAGGCATACTTGCTGAAAGAGATGACGTTAGGCATAAAAGTGTCTGCTTGGGACGCATTTCGTTGTACGCTAGCAAATGTTAGCACTACGTCGTTCCATGGTTCCAAGAAAGTATGTTGATTTACACGAGCCGAATACCTGAAATCAGCTGTACCTCCTGGGGCACGTCAGGCGGCATATATGCGCCCTCATGGTAGTGTTAGCGTCATGGTATTGTAATGTGTCATATGATATACCCTTTGATGTAGAAAATTTTCGAACTCATCGGCTAGCAGCGAGTGCTCCTCATTTATATTATAAGAAGGCGTCTGCATCTCCAAGTCAGTTCTGGTCCGTAAACTAGCACTGTCGCTGACCTACAGAGTAGTTCATTATTAATATGGCTGTCGTGGGTTCAAATACCGTTCGGACTTCGTTCAGAGATTGTTCAAATATATGGTCATCCATTATAGCAGCAGGTTTTGAGCTTGATGCGTATGTGAATGTTAATGTGAATGTTTCTTTTCGAGATCTCATGGCTAAGAAGGGAGCTGGCGGTCAGCCCCGCCCGCCGTCACGCAAGGCTCACCACAAGGCAAATCCATGTCGCAGAGGGCATATAGCTCTGTTCTCACGTAACCTAATAACTACGCAGCAATATCTACCACATGATTTCGTTGAAAGATGTACACAAATGTGGGGTTTGTTTTCTTGATTTGGGTCATATTAGGTGAATTTGGTCTAGTCCGCCAAGTTCCTCAAGCTCCATCCCGCAGGTACACAGAACAAACAACAAGAGAATTCATGGATATGCATTCCGCTCTTTCATTCGAGAGTGCAAGGCGCTAATCATCGGTCTATCCACATACATTCATCAGTCGCTCCATCTTTTCATCAAACCACTATGCAATTAGCATGGGTATGTTTTGGCGCTGGATCACCAGATCAGGACCAGACCCGCCAAGTGGCCAGGCATGCAGGATTCACGATTGCGGGCATGGTTCCGCATCAATCTATTTTAGAACACTTTTTCTTGGTAAAATGCAATATTTTGTCCCCTTTGACCCCAAGCCGACATTTCCCACCATGTTGAGATCCATGCTGACCGATCGGGCTGTGCTGGTGTCAGTTTCACCCACCACGGCGCCTAGCAGCGGGTCGTGAGTGATTGGCTGACGGCGCACCGTTTCACGTCTGGAGAAGCGCTGGCAGCACGTCAATGTCAAACGCAGCTCGGGAGCTCCTGCGCCAATGAATTTTGCTATTTTTATTCCTCTTCCATGGCGAGAACAGAAATATTGTCAACGGAGACAAACAATCCCTGTCTAACCCATTCCCGCACTAGGCCCCCAGATTGGGTCCCCCTCCCCTGTGTGGCACCTCTTTGTGCTGGGGTTCACAGATATTAAGCCAGCGACAGGGAAGGAACACAAATTCTTTCTTTCTCCTCTTCATCATCTTTCAAGACTTTTGTTTTCATCAAAGACTATTGCATCTTCTTTCCTTTGTCTAGCATATTTGCGCTTGGCTGCTTCGCTTTAACACTCTTCATTCTTTGTTCATCTGCATCTCACTTACACCGCTGGACGGGCATCAAAAGCGCTCTCTCTCTCTACTTTTACTTTTTTCTCCCCCTTCACTATCTTCAATTTTCACAAGAAATATTTTGCAACAATTTCCATTTAATACTTGTTCAAAAATGGGCAAGCTCTCCTCCGCCATCAAAGCCGGCCAGACGGCCGCGCAGTTCGCCAACAACGCCAACCAGGCCCGCGGCGCCGCCAACGACTTTCGCCAGGCCGACAAGCGGCAGATGGGCCGCGACGCCGGCCGCTACGCCTTCAGCGAGGGCGCCAACACGGGCAAGACGATGGGCAAGACCTGGCTCAAGACGTTCGAGGTGATCCCGCGCATCGTCGTGCGCACGCTCCAGTTCATCCTCGCGCTCGTCGCCGTCGGCTTCTACGGCCACCGCGTCGACGAGGACCGCAAGAGCAGCGGCCACAGCTTCTCCCCCGAGTGGCTCTTTGCCGTGATTGTCTGCGCCTGCTCCGCCGTCACCGCCGTCGTCTTCATGGTGGTCGCTTCGGCGGGCGCCATCCCCATCATCGGCAGCCGCTTGAAGATGCTCAAGACCTACCGGGCGTTTGCGTGGGACGCGAGCCTGTTCATCGCCTGGCTGGTGGTGTTTGGCATCATGGCGGGCATCTTCCTCAAGAGAAAGAGCGACGAGCCGTACAAGGGCGCCAGCGTGGGCAGCATGAAGACGGCCGTGTGGGTTGATCTGGTAAACGCCATCCTGTGGCTGGCGTCGGCTGGTTATGGTTGCTTCAAGACGTTCCTGGGTCGCAAGGTGGACGAGGCCAGCGACAAGGTTGGCAACAAGCTGTTTTCTAAGAAGGGCGGTAACGAGCACGAGATGAAGAATTATCCCGAAAGTGTCTAAGGTGGAGCGGAACAAATATCCTTGCTTTGTTTTATCAGATTTTAATTGTCAATTCGAGTATGGTTTAATTGCTTGTATGGACGAGACTTGGCACGCGGTGTATGATGTGTGTTCATTGGTCGATGCAGCACCATGAATCACGGTTGCTATCATCAATTAGGGAATAATGAATCTCTATTTTAGGCGCTAGAATATATTTATATCTTTCAGTTTGTCTTTGCCATGAAATCTTCGAAGCTCTTCCTTGTCCCTTGCCATGTAGCTGACCACATTACTGAGTGGATACCCCCCTAATAATCACCTCCAGCCAGGTCGGTTCAGCTCTTTTTTTCAACTTCCACCACCTCCCATCATCAACCGGTCATCATGTTTGCCACACGCGCCCTTTTCAACCACGCCTGCAGGATCACGCTCTTCAACCGTGACAACTGCGGTCTCTGCCACCAGGCCAAGGGCGTCCTGTCCAACGTCTGGGACAAGCGGCCGTTTGCGTACAAGGAGGTGAACCTCGCGCTGCCCGAGTCGGAGGCTTGGCGCAATCTCTACGATTTTGATATTCCAGTGGTGCGCTCTGATATTCATTTCATGTATTCTCTATATTGGCTTTAACCAATTTTTTCTCAGATTCACATCGCCAAGGCGGATGCGCCGGAAGAGGTGCCCGGCAAGGCGGACAAGTCACCGAAGCTGATGCACCGATTCACGGTTGAGCAAGTGGAAGAGAAAATGGACCTGGTTGAGAAGAACTAGTTGGTTTTCCTTTGTCTCTCAGACTGAGCGTCATGACCCATGGCCTTGGCTATCGACAGCGGCTAGGCTCAGTACGAAACCCCTCTCTCGGGCTTGGCCTGCGACGTGGCGACGCTCAGCTCTTCCGTGACCAGCGTCTGCAGCGAAGTATAGTCGGTCGCCACGTTGATCATGTCAAAGCCCTGCGCCGCGCTAGCCTGGGCCTGGGCACCGTTGGCGCAGTACATGCCGCACTTCTTACCGGCCTTGTGCGCCGCGGCCAGGATTCTGCCAATGGCGGCCTTGAGATTGTCCGTAACCACGCCGTTGAGAATGGGCTCACCAATATTGTTGCCTGCGTTCGTGTTAGGGGCCGCCGTTTGTTTTCACCCAAAGCGAACTCTTGGATGGACGAAAGGGCACTTACCAAGGTCAAAAGGCCCGACGAAAAGCACGTCCACGCCAGGGACGGCAGCAATCTCCTCTACCTCGTTCAGCGCCTCTTTCGTCTCAATCTGGACCATGGTGAGGATGGCGTCGTTGGCCTGCGTCAGGTACTCGGTGAAGGTGGGCACGGGGTTGAAGCGTGAGAGGGCAATGGGAGAGC